>VZTB01002881.1:2747-67200 GCA_013397245.1 Thryothorus ludovicianus | reverse complement strand
TTTTTTTTTTTTTTAAACTTGAAGGATGAAATATAGGAAAAGGACTGCAAAAAGCAGGGAAGGAGAACTATGAAAAGACAGCAGATGTTGTAAAATATCTATTTTCATGTTCCCTATGCACCAGAAATGTGCAGATGTATGTTGGCAGAGCTACAGTCAGAGTCCACAGTGAGGCTACATCTTACACATCTGGAAGGTATTTGGCAGGGTGTAGAGTTCAAATGTTTTCTGCTTCAGCTGATTTCAGACATACGTCTCAGTGACAGGCTGAGCTGGGGACAGCTCACCCAACAGGCTCGCTGGAGAAGTTCACTGCAGTTCCAGCTCTCCTGCTCCAACTGCTGTCAGGAGCAGGCATGGGGCTGGGCTCTGCTCTTCCCTTGGGCTAAGGGGTGCTAGTAACACTCAGCAATGAGAATGATAATAGAGGAACTGGGAGGAGAGCAGGCAGAAGAAAATGGCACCACAACTCAGCAAAGCCTGGCCTCATATCAAGAAACAGAATGTACTTGGATGAAATCCAGGGTGTGAGTTAACTGGAGTGCAGAGCAAGCCATTCAGGAAATAAGAAGGTCCTCACTGCACAGAAACACAGAAGGGTCACATTAGAGCCCATGCGCTTTTTTCAGAAATCCTTCTGTTTTAAAAATAAATAAATACAAACAGAAAAAAAAAGTTCTGTTTCTCTGCCCTAAAAGAAAGGCCCGCTTCAACCAGTATAGAAGGTGAGGCATGTTTCTGCATCTGAGACTGCCTGACATCACACTGGCCCAGTATGGGACATTACAGCAGTCACAAGAAGTTAACTGCTTTGGTAAGAAATGTTTCTCAGCAGGAATGCAATTCTAGGATCTCTTCATACTGCAGCTGGCATAATCCAGTACCTTTTAGCTGTTTGCTGAGCCTAGTGAGGACAGAGCAAGACTCTGGTGCAGTGCAAAACTCACATCATCATGATGAGCTTTCCAGGCACAGAACACCTTGCAGTGACAAGGCTGTCTGACAGCTTGCTGTGACCAGCTAACCACCATGCTAAGAAAGATCCAGCAAGTATGGCAGAGGGAGGCTCACAGCCCACCTCACAGCTCAGGTTCTGGCTCTGCCACCATGGGAACCAAGCAAGGGCCTCCCCTGATGAGGAAGGATATCTTTTGTGACAAGGAGCCAGGGGACAAGCTTTGCCCCTGTGAGCTTCCCTTGGATCACCCAGACAATGTTTCCCTCATTTCCTCTGGTGTCTCAACCATGCACGGGAATTCAAAGAATTTTATTGATCCTTTCAATGCTTGACACACTTCAGGCTTGCAATGTGAAGTGTGTTACATGTCTCTGCTTCTGCCTTCACCTTCTCTGCCCAGAGCCATCCTGGAATTACAACAGGGAAAGAAAGAAGAAATAGGGTGAAGCAATGTCTAAAGGTAGTGTGCCAAGGTGTTACCGCTGATTAACACTGTCAGTGGAACATTTTGAAGCACAGCACAGTTCCTGCAACATCTCCGCCTCCAGCTCCCCCACACTCATCTCATCATTTTTATTTGCCCTTTGCACTCTCTGACAACACACGTACAGGGGATGTCACACATCTGCTTTCTTCATTCCCCTTTAAAACTTGAAAAGGCAGCAATATTTATTCACTCAAATTGTTCTAATATCACAGGCACTGGTAGGCTTGATCCACACATACAGTAGAGAGATGACTGCAGTTTTCTCTACCACCTGTCCAGGTGTCCAGATATGTAGCTCCACTTTGGAAATAACCAGCAGCAAGGTCTTTCAGCTGGGTTTGTCCTCAGAAGATGCTTCTGGTCTACCTGTCATCCCAGTCATCAAGTCTTGCACTGACATTTTCCCTGGGTCAGCATTTCCCAAAATTTTTTATCCTGACCCTGCCACCTCTCTCCCACAGGGTCCTCCTTCTCCGGCTTCACCAAAACAAGTATTCACTCCCTTCCCCTCCCTTAGCTACCCATGCCCCAGCCAAACTCACCCACAGCCCTCCCATTCTGGTCCTGACAGGAAGGAGCCACATTATTTCTTTGCCTCACATAATGAGAAGTTCAGTCAGGGATGATAAGAGCCCAAGAGAAACACTAAGTTTTATAAAAACTTCACAGCAAGTCAGGACTTTTAAACTGCTGATTTTATACATCAAAAATACAGCCAAGGTGAAGGAAGAACCCACACTCATGGCATAATAAAAATTGAAGCCTGGAACAAAGTTCAAATTCATCTGATTATGAATACAGGCTGGGAGACCTGGGGCTGTTCAGCCTGGAGAAGACAAGGCTACAGGGAGACCTCATAGCACCTTGTAACACCTGAGGGAAGCCTACAAGTAAGATAGAGAGTGGTTTTAACAAGGGGGAAGAGGACAGGGGGAATAGCTTCAAACTGAAAGAAGGAAGGAATAGGTTAGATATTAGGAAGAAAATCTTCAGTGTCAGGGGTGTGAGATACTGGAACAGGTTGCCCAAAGAAGTTACCTGGTTGCCTAGGATGGGATATCCATCCCATCCCATCCCATCCCATCCCATCCCATCCCATCNCATCCCAGGAAGTGCTCTAGATTAGGTTCAATAGGGCCCTGAGCAACCTGTTCAAGAGGAAGGTGCTCTTACCCATGGCAGGGGGCCAAGAACTAGATAATTTTCAAGGTTCCTTCCAACCCAAACCATTCTGTAAATCTATGACTATGGTGACTGGAAAATCTCAGCAGACTGAGACACAGGTAATTAGTCTTTTCCCTACAAATAGCTTTACTAGAAAATACATATGAAACATGAATATAAAGTTCGTTTATTTTTTTCAGCTTGATGTACCTACTTTAGCAATACCAACATAGCATGGTGCTGTGTAAATGAACAGTCTGCAGAGGAGGAGTGGTTTAACAACAGAGTCCAACTGCTCCACCTCTGCACAGTAGCTCATGTCTTTATTCCAGCCCAAAGAAATAGAGGAAAATAGTTTTGACTTGGGAGAGCACCCAGTGGAACCACCCGAAACACCTGTGTTTGGCTTCTATGTAAATAATCTGAATTCTGAAAAAACTTGCAGGTTTTCACCTGATGATTTTTCATCTAAAAGAAGCAACAGCAGGAGCAAACCAGGGAAAAAACAGCAGCCCTCCAACTTTGCTGCTGTAGGGAGCCAGGTCAGGGTAAACAAACAAAAGCCTAAATCCAAGTTGGTGGCAGGAACCCTGGGGCAAGGATGCAGCATGTGTGACTCAGAATTATGTGATCTTTCCCAAAGCCGGGAAAAGGAAGAGGTGTTTTGAGCACTAGATCCTGTTTCCTTCAAGACTTCTTCAGAAAAACCATAATCCCAACAGACTGATGTCCCTGAGCGCTCAGTTACAGCACAAAGAGCAGAGTTACTCCATCTTGGCAAGGGTGGTGCTAGCAGACGTGGGGTATAATGATCCAAGAACATAAAGCAACAAGGCCTGTGGAGAGAGAGCAATATATTTTTTTAGACTCACTAACACAGGTACAAAAATAGAACAGATTAGCTTTCATCATGCAAACTTTTTCTCAGCTCTGAAACTGAAGTGGCTCTCCCCAGGGGATAGCCATGACCCATGGTGACCACAAAGAATGTGAGAAAATAATGGGATACTGAAATTCAGTGGATTATTCACACATATTTGAAACATTAAATAGCAGGATGGCTGTTGACTAGCACAGGATTTGGCCAGGGGAAGAGGGCAGCCAGCTGCTTGCCTGGGGCTCTCCAAAAGCTGGTGGGAATCAATCACACTGATGAGCAGAGCAGACCTTCCTGCAGCTGACCAGGCTGGGACTGGGAACCCATGTGCCTGGGACACAAACAGCTGAGGATCAAGCTCTGCCCAGGCTCCCAGAGATTTCCCAACAACATGTCAGTGGCAGAATACAACTTTGCTCACTTTGCCTTGATGGAAGTCCTGCTTATGTGCAAAGCTGCCTGGCTTGGTAAGCTGCCAAAGCCTCACTTGTGTTAAGGCTGAGCTGGGAGCCTGTCAACAGTTACTGCTGCAAAGTGCACAGCTATGGAGCCCTTTGAGGGTTTTAGAATTCTGCAAAAAAGAGTTTTCAAGAGATAATGTTATTTTTTCCATCTGTTCACAGGACTTGCTACATCTCTACAGAGCAACTTCTTTTAAAGAGTATGAAAGCCCTTATAGTCAACCTCAAGCACACTGAGGGAAATGCTCTCTTCCTGCTGAGATAAAGGTCTGGTGGCCCATGAAGAAATGCTATGCTCCCTTGGAGAAATTACAAAACCCTGTGCATTAGTATTGTACTGGCTGAGCAGAGGCCATTGCAGCTGCCCTGCTTCATTCTGTATTCTCTTTCTTGTCATCCATACAAAGGAGAAGATGATGAAAGTGTAGCCCAGACCTGCTCCCACAGTCAGAAGTTAAACACGAGTATGGAAGAAGAGCTTGTGCCTGATTTTGAATGCCTGCTGAGAAAGAGATCTGCTCATGAAAGCTGGAAAATACTTGATCTGGTAAAAATAGATCTAAGTCTGTATCTTTGGGTGAGGGGATGAGACTAATTAGCAAAGGGAGGGAGGAGGCAGCAAGTGGTAGGATTGAACACATGGGAACTAAAATTTTTGCCACTGGCATTAAACAGCTTCAGGCCTAGTACTGGATGGTGTTTTCTACCCTTCTTCTGTAGTAAGAAACATCTCAAAATTAAAAAATTATGGTACAGTCAGAAGTAATATCTAAGTTTCAAGGAAATGTAGGAATATGGATATTATTTATGCCTGAGAAGTCATTGTAAAAGAAGGGAAAAAGTGAAAGATGAACTGTTGAGTTGTATGGCATAATCTTTACCCACTGTCTCTTCACAACAGGTTTTCTGCTTTCATGAAATCCCAAGAGCTGATGAAAAAGGAAGGCAGGCTGCCAAAATGAGTGAGGTACTGTCATTGCAGAGTGGCCTGAGTTCCCAGTGCTCAAGCTCACATGCAAAGCTCAATACCTTAGGTAGGAGTTATAGCTGACAGCTGGGTTTTTTTGGGTTTTTTTTGTGACGCTCAAAAATTATCACTCTCTGGTCAGTAAACAAGAAGTTTACTATTTTTAAAAATTATATACCTGGTGTTAACCAAATTGAAAATAAAACCAATTTCCTTTAAGTCACAGGGCCTTTGTGGGAAACCAAAAGACATCAAATGATCTCATGGTCTATCTGTTATGCTTCACCTCTCCTGGGATGCTATCAGCTGTGATGCTCAGTGCCACATCCTCCTCCAGAGGCTAAAACTGCCTCAGACTTGGCTCAGGAAGAAAAACAAGTGCCTGACATGCTACTACAAATGCAACTATCCTTCTACTTCATGAAAAAACCATGGGAAACTGGACCACAGGTTTCTCTGCAGCCTTGCCTTTGGTAGTCAGCACCCTGGCCAGCTAAGGCTCATCTTCAGAACTTTTTAGGCAAAGAGTGTTCTTCTGACAATGGAGCACTGACATTGTGGTGTTGATACCTGGTACCTAGTTGTTTGCCACTGCTGCACTAAGTGATTGCCCCAAAGAAAGACTGAGAAATTGAATATGTTGCTTTTGCATGTTGCCAAAATGCAGCTGAAGAGAGAAAATGGATCTGTCTTTCTTCAGATCTCAAAGATGAAAATGAGATACTTCTGGAATGACAAGGAAGTTTTCTCATCGCAGCCAACATGACAGAGCTGAGAGGTGTACTGGGGGGAGGGGGAAGGGAAGCTGCACCAAGCTTCAGTTGCCCTCCAGCTCTGGTTTTTTCTCTTCTCCACTCTTAGGCTCAATGAAATTTATGACAATTTCCTTGTGGACTCAACCCATGGTCACGACATGGCTGAAGTTACTTCCACAGAGACACCTTAAATGTGGCTGCTACTGTCATTGTTTGCTTCACTTCCACTGCAGCTCTGTGCCACACAAATCTGCCCTCTTGCTTCAGATGTACCCTGTCCTTTCCTGTTTGGAAAGAAACAGACTCAGCTTGAATATGAAAAGGAAGTTTTGTCACAAATCAGAGTTTCCTTCACCTTTAGACACAATACCTACACATGCATGAACACGAGAAATATAATTAGAGAAAATGCAAGACTTCCAAGCAGGTCTTTTTATTACTCCCATACCACAGACCTTTACCAGTTACCTAACTGTTGCTATAAACTGGCTGGTAAAGGGTTCAGTTCATATAACCCTGGTCAAGTGTGCTCTGCCTTGCCCCACATGGCCCTGGGTGCTCAGTGTCACCCTGCAGGGAGGGGCACGATGTGATATCAAACACACAGGGCAGCCCTGTGGTCCTGTGTGCTCTTCTAATAGATAGCAGACATTGGCTGATGGTTTGGACTTTATACATTTTCCAGATCATTTTCCTTCCAGTGCCATGAGGGCTGTTTTCATTTAAAGCCTGCCTTGATTTGCTGTTGTTTAACCCAATCCTCTGTACTACTACATTTTTCTGTGTTTAACCACTTAGGACCATTTTTACTGAAGCACAGAGGGAATCTGGGTTTTTTACTCCAATTGCTGGCCATCATCTTACACAGAGGACTCACTTTGTAAAGGCAGCAGTAGTTTGCTGCAGAAGTACCTGAGTACCTGAGCTACCTTCAAGGAGCAGGGACCATAAATCCTCCTATGAAGGGATGATGAAGCAAGATAACAGCAATATCAAGACCTCATGTGGCTTAAAGGAAAATCTGCATCTCTTGCATCATTTCTACAATAGATCTTCAATACCATTGTAAAAAATTGCAGCTAGTCTTGCCATAGGCAGCTCCTTGGTTTTTTTGTTTCTGCCTTTTTTTGTTTCAGAGTCCACAGAAATAGATTCATGGGTGTGGCAGGTGATTACAAATGAAGCAGCAACCAAATAAATAGTTTCAGAGGTGACCAAAATTCATCTGTTCACAATGCAGGTCAAATAGTGTTAGCCAAACAAAGGCAAATGATCATTTTTAAATAAACTGTGTATGTATTTTTACTGTGTCAAAATAATAATATTTCATTTGAGAGGCAAGTAACACATTTGGTATCACCAAAGTAATATTTTCCTTTTTATTACATTTCACTGGAAAAAAAACTGTACCCAAACTTGAGTGGTTTGCTTTCTTCTTCCCTCCTTGGCAGCTGAAACATAGTTCAGTCCAAACTTTCATTACTCAGGACTTTCATATTCCTTTCCAACAATTCCTGTTGTCTGTTTAAGCACTTTCTAATGGATATAATTTCTAACCAAGACATAGATTTGTCATTACATGAACCTCAATAAATATATAAGACAACAAGAAGGGACTATATCAAATTTGTTTTATTAATGTGCTTTATCAAACTGTGGAAAAAAGTGGAGAGAAATCAAGAAAGGGAACACAGATTTTAATTGCATATTTTCACTTATGAATTAGTTGATGTTTTCTATGTAAGGCACTATGAGTTGTGATCCCATTTCACTTTATCATTGTCTGATATTTGCAACCTCATCAACACCCCTGCAGAAGACAGTCTCACATGGGTCCCTTCCAAAATGCCACTGACTGCTTTCATCTTCCCACATACGGGCTTGCCAAACAGAGGCTCAGGTCTTTGGGAGCTGTAGAGAAGGGAGAACACGAAATCAATGAGAAAGAAAGAAAGAAACAAACAAACAAGCAAAACCAAAAAAACCCCATATTTTAGGAAGCAGAAGCTACAGAGCATTACCCTGCCCCATTAGCAATCAACACCTTTTTCTGACTACACTATCTCTACTCAAAAAAGAGAGACAACAGGACTGTAACAAGTTCATGGGAGGCTATAATCTTTATCTGAACTCTTATATGGCTCCATCTGATATGGAGCTCTCTGAGAGCCTGACAGCTCTCTCTCACCTACAGCTGATCTACAAAGCCATGTCATGGACCACCTCCTCCTAGGCTGCTAGATGGAAATCCTATTCCATTAAAACCTCTCAAACATTTCATAACAGAATGAAAACTAGACCAACATTTTTAAGAGAAAGTCACAATATTGCAGTCTGAGTCTTCGTGTAAAATAATTACCCAGAAAGCAACAGGCTAAGGTTTAAGTCTTGTTTCTGCTTCATTCAGAAAAGGATCTGAAAACGAGACCTCCAGCACCTCAAGGGAGCCCAGTGAGACACAGGCACAACAAGCTCCAAGCTTTGCAGGGAAACCCTGGTGTGCAGACAAGAAACCCTTGTGCAAGTGCTACTGTAGAGGGATCCAGCTTTCAGGGTGCTTTGCAATAAACATGGTGTCGAGGCTACAGGGCATGGTACAGGAAAGGTGCATACATTCTCCTGCTTAGCATCTGTGAAGCTGAAGAGATTATTATTTGTGTGAGTGAAAACAGATTTTTTACACCACTTCTTTTTTTCAAGAAAAATATACCACTGAAATAACCTGTTCATGGGCTTTAGCTACCAGAGAGAGAAGCTCAACCTCTTTCTTGCAGTGATAAGGCAGCCAGAGGGCATGTGGGCCTGAGCTTCCATGTTTGAACACCTGGGATAACAGGGTGGAAGTGCTGCTGCAAAGGGAATGCACAGTCCAACCAGCAGTCAGCTACCTCTTTGTCTTGCATTCCTATACCTCAAGGCTTCCGTTTTCAGATCTGCTCTACAGTCTCCTTGCTCTTTCCCACAAGAAATAACTGACCTTAGTCCTGTCAGTGAGCCAGGAAGCAACCCAGGAGATGCACTTTGATTTCCAAACCTGCCAGCCTCCCCTGAATCAAGGTGCTATGTTTAATCTTGTGAGGCAGCAGGCAGAAGACAACTCTGGAAATTTCTGCAATCTGGAGAGGAATAAATTGGAAGATATTAACAGTATTAAACTTAACAATAACACAGATTTTGATATCAGACAGCACAAGCTTATGAAGAAAAAATTGATCAGACCACAGCAATTGCTTGATTGACAGAACTGCAAGCTTAGTGGAACATAGCTGATGTAAAGCAACAGTTCAACCTAAATTCGACCTCACTGCTGGAAGGCAAACAGGCCACCTGTTTTGTCTCAGTAAATGTCTTCAGCAATCATTTTTCAGCATATGGAAGCTGCAAACCCCTACTAAGGAAAGGAGAATTAAGTAATTTTCTTCTAGATTTTAGAAGTACTCATTTCAAATACATGATGTGATGAAACAGAAATTGCATCAGTTGCATATAGTCCCTCTCTGTGGGGTTCTGTGGGCTGGAGCTAATTCTGTCTAACAAGTGAATCAACTAAGTAGTGCTTTTCTGTACCAGCTTTTCTGTAAATTCTCAGGGAGGAGCTTGGGGTTGCAAATAAACAGTTCAGTTAGAACTGATGAAGTAGAGGTGGAAATGACATGCCACAGCTGCCAGCTAATCCTGTTCTATTATGGGATTCTTTCTTTCAGGTTTGGCAGCCCACACTAATCCCATCACTTCTTTGGGGAAGTGCTCTTTGAGCAGAGCATGGCAACCTGCTGAGCAATATCACTGGCAGAAACAACACACAGCTCCTCTGCATTAAGCTCTGCACATAGCAGAGGAAAGTCACACAGGCTCTGCTGGTTCAGGAACAGACATGTGAGAACAGAGGTCCATCCTGTGTTGGATGAAATATTTCTGGGAGTCATGTTGTAGGGCCCTATTGATCACATTCAATGAGGATTTCAACAGTGGGGATAACCCAGAGCACTGTCAGGGGACCAAAAGGGCAGCTGGAGTGCCATCTCATTCTTTGGAAGAAGCTAGTAGGTGGAGGTCTGGGGAAGCTGCATACCATTTGGCTTAATTTCTTACTATCTGGTTAAAAATCTGGCTTGTTAGGGCAAATTTGTTTCTCCCCTTTGATCTTCTTGATGTGGAAAAACCACAAGGTGAGGAAGCTTTCAAATTGAGCTGTATAAGACCTGTCTCTCTCACATCAGACTGCAGCACGCTGCTCAAGTTACCACTTTTTGAATAAGTGGTTCTGCAGCATCATCTGTTTTCCAGTCATCTGAAGATTCTGGAATCAATAAAACCAAAACATCCTATTATTTTACTATCCTATCCTATTTTACTGCAATATTCAGTGCTCAGCTGGAGTAAGGTTGAGAAGTTTGTTGAAATCTTTTAAATAATTAAACTGTCTTATCAGAAAAATGTTAAACTTTTCTACTGCTCCTCTTCTTTGTGAAATTACAGGAAAACCAACCTGATTTCACAAAACTCTTCAATTTTAATGGAAATGCTTGAAATTTCTTTCTCCAGCTGGACATTTCTATGTCCTATGAAAAATGTCTGAAACTCATTGTTATAAAACTCCAGAGTAATTGCACTAAGCTTGGAAGCTGAAAGCATCATATTTCAGATGCTTATATTTCAGATGCTTAATTCACATTTGACATTGCCCTTGATAACTTCTTAGAATTTAATTACAGTACATACATAAGAGAAGCAGCTCAAAAAGATGTTATCTGAGATGATAATTCCTGCTGCAGCTAAAGCACTAAGTTTTCTTTGAGGATTAAGAGTTATTCAATTCAGTCTACATTCTTATATGCCCAAACCACTAGATGTCACCTGGAATTTTCAATTTCTCCCATATACCCACTCACGCATCTTTTCTTCCCTTTTATAGGCCACATCTTGTTCATCTACCTCTTTACTAAGAAAAACCACCAAAGCCACATTCTCAGTAATGCTATTCATAGCTTTTTGTTTCCCCTGTAGGAATTGCACAGTTCATGTTAGCATGAAACTGACTCACAAAAACTTATTTGCCAAACCCAGCTGCAGCTTGAACCAAGTTCTGAACAAGTTGCATTTGATAACTACCTGTGTTCAGACAAGCTACATACCACAAAGCCTAGTATTGCATTCAACAAACATACAAAAATGAGAGTCAACAGGAAGAAGTAACATTTAGAGCTCATGACAAAGCCACATCAGAAGTGGTGAGATTCCAAATATTCATCCCATGTCAGAGTGCACCCACAGTTAATTGCAGAAGAAACTCAGAATACAAGTTTCTTATATTTCTCTTTCATTCTGCACCACCATCCTTAAAAATGAGCCAAGACACCTATCGCTGTGGAGGGAAAAGCTGTACCACCTGACTTATCAAGAAAAGTTTGAAGCCAGGTTGTCTTCTCTTTCTGTTTGGTCAGTGAAAAATGCTTAAAAATATTTATGTTGCAGACTTATAGCAGGATACAGTTGAAAATAATTTGGAAAGCTATGACCTTCTTACCACTTCTGTAGGGCAGAATCATCTGCTCCAGCATCATTATGGGATGTGAGTCTCCCTACGGTTCTTAAAAACTGGCATCCTACTTCTGCAGTTCACCATCACTACCACCAGAAATCATTTCCTATTTCAAAACCAGAAACTTCTTCATTGCTACTTACAAATTGTCATTCCTTAACTCCACAGCAGTTCTGCAGTAGCAAAACATTTTTCTTCTATCTTCATTGTCCCATTCTTTCTGCGGAAAAACACTCAGACTTTCACCATCAAACATTATTTGCTGCATCCCATACTGCTTCTTTATGGACTTTTTCTGTTGCTGCCCAAATTCTCTGCTGTTGACACAGCTCCTGAGCTGCTTTGTCACAGGCTCAGTGCATCTTCCTGGAGCTCACACTGCTATCCTTACTGGCACTTTTCCCACATTTCTCTGCTACTGGAGGATAATGTTGCCTCACGTTCTCTTTAGAAACTAACTACATGTCCCAGAATGCCTCTCCTCCAAACTCTTGCCCATTTAGCACTTCCCTACCTGTGCCCATTGATCTAATAGCTTCTGAGAAGGCAGAGCTTTGGACTGTATTTACATCATCTTTTATCAGCCCATCTCTTTAATTCACTGAGATCTTTTACAATTCAAAACCCTTCTGAGATATGATCACAGCACTCTAACCTTGGTATTATCTGCAAATTTAATGAATTGTCTCCACTTCACTTAAATCTTGGGTAGTGATGGACAAAAAACAAACTCAGACAAACCTCTCACAACCATATTCAGTTTTGATTTACCTGTTTCTCACCTTCTCTGTTGAGTAGGGCAGTTTTCTTGACAATGAATTCACCTACACTTCCCCTCTGATTACAAAAACACAGTCCAATCTTTTATATCTACCTATGATGGGGTAGAAATAAAGATGTCACTAATGAGGGATGAGATTTTCTCAAAAGTAAGTCATCATGTCAAAAGTAAGTCAGTACAAGATAACTGCAAAAATCTGCACCAAAGGAGCTATCAACCCAAATGAAGAAATCTCCCATTTAAATGCACTGCTTTCACTTTCCTTCTGGGTTTTAGCACATTTCATCTTTTATTAATTTCTGTGGACACAAGCACTAAGGTACTCACACCATTCTTCCTCACAGCAATGGACAGAGCCAAAAACCAAGCAAGGGGAAAGCAAAACGTCAAGAAGAGTTAAGATGTCCCCTAACCTCTGTAACAAAGGCTAGAGAATAGTCTTTGGGGAAAACAGCTACAGTTGTCTTATAATTGCATTGTAAGTAGCATTTTTGGTTCAGTTTGGGCTTTTGCATTGTGCCAGGTGTTTAAGGTCTGTCTCCTTCACAACTGTTCCTCCCTAATTTAGCATTACAACAACTTCTTCACATAGATTATTCACTGAAGCACTAAACACAATTAAAAACATTAAGAAGATCCATGCAGATTTCTAGGGTAATCTTATGATATTGCTCCAATGGTTGACTTAACTCTAGCTCTTCCTCATAATATTCTTTCTGTTTATGTAAAATCTGACAATAATTAATTTAATAATTAAATAATAATTATTTGAGATGAGATTGTCTTGAAGATCATTGCTTCTGCAATAGTAATTGAAACTCTCTATGAACTTCCTCTTGGAGTGAAAACTGTACAAAACCTAAGGCTACAAACATGTGATGTTTCTATGATTAATTTTTTTTTTTGTTATAGGTTTTTTATGTCCCTTGGCCAAAGCTTCTGATCAGTACCAGGTTACAGTGCTGGCCAGGCTGGCTCCTGAATGCTGCACAGATGCCCCAAGCAACTCCTCCCTGGCTGCCAAGCAATCCAGACAAGATGCTCAGGCAAACTTAGTCCCCCTGCATAGTGTTGCCACAGGTGAATTTCAGTGCTCATTTACCTGCTCACAAGATTTACCCATTCTTGCAGTCAGCACAGCAGTGTTCATCCACTTCCCACAATTAAACTGGGCAAGATGAGGGAGTCAGTCTGTCCTTCCCATTTACCGACACACCACTGATCTTTGTCCCAAAGGCTTTACAATCTACTTTGAAGAAAGGCATGAAAGAGCATAAACAAACAAGGGAAGGACAAATGGAGATCAAAGGTATCCAGGGCAATGAAGATAAGATCAAATAATGATGCATATCTGTCCTTGCTCAATTTAATGGTTTTAAATCATCTGAAAAATCAGCTGACCTTCAAACAGATTCAGGTATAATCACATTGGTGTGGTTTGATTTTCCTATGTTTAATCAGATTTTTCTTTTTCCTCAGAGGGTCCCAACAGAAGTAATTCTGACTGGAAACTACCTGGCCAAAGTTTTTGACCTGGTTCAGAAACAAAAGTCAAAACAGCATAGGGAAATTCAAGAGAAGTGTGAAGAAACGAGCCATAAGGTTCCAGCCCAAGGAAAGTAGGGAATAGTCACAGAGATCAGATTAGGAGCTGGTGATCTAAGATACTTGGAGATCTGGGGATATAAACCCAATTGCATTTTGTTGAATAAGCAGCTCTTTTGTCAGGCCTTCTTAGCTGAAGGATGGCGGAACTGTCTTTTTTTGTTCAACCAGAGTTTAGACAGAGAAACCGGTGATGTTAAAGAGAGTGATGTCTTTGAATATTGCATCTGACAGCACAGTACAAGAGTAAGAAGCTGGGGGAAGAGGGCTAGCACCATGAATTTACAAGCCCAGTGCTGCACGGAGCCCACAGAGCTATGCAGAGCTCTCATGAATAACAAGCTAGAGACAAGGAAAGCTAGGAACTTAGAAAACCCATAAGGTTATCCTGTCTGCTGTGACCCACTATTTAATAAAATTAAGATTTAACCTGTTCTGTAGTTTCATGTAGATAACTAACACCATCTAATATAGATTCAGCTCAACAGAGTTCTACTACCCTGTCTTGCTGTGAAACCATATTATTCCAAATGCTCGACTTCATTTCTATGGCAGACAGATCACCACTATTACAGTACCTTTTTTATGTATGAAGCACACAAACCATTGCTTCCCTGCTCCCTTTACTATCCTTTTTCATTTTCTCCATCAGTCACAGAGCAACAAGAAACCCTGCTGTTGTAATTTACTCTGCTCAGTATGATATTTTGCTTAAATATTTTTCTTTCATATGGCATCCCAAAAAATACATAAATATGAGAATATTGCTGCGGTTGAAAAATCAAGCTAGTTAGGTAATGTCAAATTGGCAGACATTCAGCATTCTTCAATTACTCCCCTTGTACATATGCATTCTGGCATAGCCTTTAATTAACATGATCTTACCATTTTTTTCTAGTGAAAACAAGTCATTACATACCCAGCGTGAGTGAGGACCCAGTTCAGACCATTTTAGCTTCCCCAAAATGATTAACAGGCTTATTTTCTATAATCCCCAAAATCCTGTTCTGAAGACAGTCTAATTAATTTCTGCCTTTTTTCTCCCATGCCACTACAATACATGAGTGCTTCAGAAACAACATGTTCATTTTCAAGGCAGTCTGGGCAGATGGGCAAGGGGTGAGGAGGTGTGGGAAGCAATAATTCTCATTTTACAAGAAGCAAGCCAAAACTGTGGTCCTCAGTGGGAGCCATACACAAAGACAGTCCCTCCTATACCACTCCAGGCTGGAAAAGCATAAACCACCCATCCAAGCTGAAACACAGTGCTGGGCTCCATGAGGACTCACACCCTTCAGCTGGTGGCAGAGACATTGACATGGGCTGGTGCAAGTCCCAGGGCATGTGGCCCCACCCAGCCACACCAAGGGATGAAAGCAAGCGTGGGTCACTACAGGAGAGGGTGTCCACCAGAATTTCTGTGCACAGGACTTGTGCTCAAAAATGGCCAAGTGTTTTGGCTGAAGTTTTCTAGCAAAATCAGCTTGACTTGGAGATCTGGTAAGGAAGTGCTGAACTCAGGGTCTCACGTTTTGTCAGAATCTGACAATCAGAAGCACCTGATAACCGTAACAATAAGCTTATTGTTTCTCACCCTTATAGTGAGAAAAAAAGTCTGGCCATATCAAAAATTGAGATTGATTTTGACACTCTGACAACACAGTTTTAATTGCTGTTTATAGCACATCACTTTTGTGTACCTACATAACCCATTAGCAGAGCTGTCAGCAGCTAAAATACAGCTACATTTGCATACCATCTCAAGGAGATGGACTGGGTGGTCTTGTCTGCTCTGGGCTGCAGATGGGCTGGTACTCCTCTGGCCATGGCCACCTCTACCAAGGGTCACTTCTGCTTTGGCTAAAATCAGGGAACAGTCATCAGGGCCATTTTAACATACAGAATCACAGAATGGGCCAGGTGGGAAGGGACCACATCTTGTCCAGCCTCCCTCCTCAAGCAGGGTCATCCCAGACCACATGGCACAGGATTGTGTCCTGGCAGATCTCGAGTATCTCCAGTGAGGGAAACTCCACACCCTCTCTGGTCAATCTGTTCCTGTGCATGATCATGTGCACAGTAATGAATTTCTTCCTCATGTTCAGATGGAATTTCCTGTGCATCAGTGTCTGCCCATTGCCTCTTGTTCTATTGCTCAGCACCACTAAGAAGGCACCCTCTCTTCAGATCCTTGTACATATTGATGGGCTCCCCTCTCAGTGAACTCTTCTTGAGGCTGAACAGCCCCAGCTCCCTCCACCTTTTCTCCTAAGGGAGATGCTCATCATCTCTGTAGCCTCTACTGGACCCACTCCAGGAGCTCCATATCTCTCTTGTCTTGAGGAGCCCAGAACTGGACACAGCACTCCAGGTGCCCATCTCTCCAACCTGCCAAGATCCTTCTGAAGGGCTGCACAGCATTCCAGGGTGTTGGCCACTCCTTCAGGCTCTGTGTCCTCTAAACATGCAGAGCAGGTATCTGTGCCTTCATCCAAGTCACAGATGAACAAGTTAAACAGTACAGCATTGAACCTTTGGGCACACCACTAGGGACAAGCAGACCCTGTGCCACGGGTTTTAACCCTCTGGGATCTGTTGTTCAGCCAGTTCTTGATCCACCTCACTGTCCACTCATCCAGCCCACATCCCTGAGTTTGTCTATGAGGACGAGAGAAGTTGCCAAAGCCTTGGCTGAAGTTGAGGTAAACAATATCCACTGCTCTCACCTCATCCACCCAGGTAGTTGTTACATTGCAGAAGGCAGAGTGGTCAAATATGACTTACCTTCAGTGAACCTGTGCATATGTATCCATGTGCACTGAAAAACCTTCTTGCAATTGTACATACAGTTCAGGGCCACATCAACACCAGACACTTTTGATGAAGAAATCAGTCTGTAGGAGTTCAAAGGATGCCACTTCAATCATGGCAGGTGAGTACAACAGTGTACTCACTTGTCCAGTCAGTGGGGAAGTACAGCTGTTAGGATGAAAGACCCTGGGAAGAATGATCTTCCAGTCATCACATGTTTGAGGGTCACAGCCTGTCACCATGGGACTCCCTTGGCACGGGGTTATTACTAAAACAGTAACAATCAGAGACCTGACTGTTTGAGCCAGAGCACAAATTATTTTCTTAACCACTGACATGAGAATTTTAGTCAGCTGCCATGAACAGAACAGACACAGCCACACCTGAAACACAACAGCTAAAAAAAGATTTTCAAAAAATAGATACATGGAAAGCTGGTGGCTGAGGCACACAGACAAGTGATAACCAGAGCCAGCTATAAATGTCAGTTCTATGCCATAGATGAAATGCTGCAGCTGAAGCCTTCCCTGCTGAATCTGAGAAGCCTTACAGTGAATCACATGAAAAACCTGCACCAAATTATATTAATTCTCTGCTACAACATGTATGCCTTCAAAGGCATCACAGTGCTGCACCACCACTGCCAGTTTTTGCTCTGATAGCCAAAGACTAGAAAGCTTCTGCAAGAAATCTTCATATGTCCATCTCTCAGAAACCCCTGTGATCACCTTCTTCAACTTAGTGGCAGTCACTCTTCTTTTGCAGCCCTTCAGCAGGAAAAGAAGGTGCCTTGAAGACATACTTTGTTTACTTTTAGAGGAAACAGCATAGGCTTCAGACAATGCTCCTCTCTTCCTGAAGCATCAGTGAAGCAGTATTACATCCTTCTCAATGTCAGTAGAAAATCAGACAATCCTCAAATCTAAAAATGTGCATTTAGGGCTGAATTGAAAACCAAGATTAGATGATTTTCTGAGCCAAAGCCAGGAACATTTCTCCTAGCTCACCCCTCTTGCTTGACACTTGTCACTGTGGCAGATAGAAGTCTTCATTTCTTCTTTAATATCAATGTTAAATTCAACTCATCCTTAATTACAGCACTCTGAGTGGTAATCCCACAATATTTAAAGAAGAATGCAAAATTCTACTCTGCAGGACTGTACTAGTTCATGGCAAAAAGCCCTGGGAATAGCACACAAGAGACACAGGCAAGACAAACTGTTCCACATTACAGCATATACTAACATATTTGAATCTTGCTCTAAAACCAGCCAAATGAGTGGCATTCATTTGGAGGAATTGCTGTAAATAATTATATTCAAACACCAAGCCAATGCATTTGCAAATCTTACCCCATTTTGCTAGCTAGCAGGTGACTTCTTTTGACTCTTAGCAACCACAGGCTCTTGCTGTGCAAAACCAAAGATTTTTCTGAATATTCTCATGGCATGCAATCATTTTAAACCTAAAGATGAAGTATAGGCTTTCCTTAGCAATATCTTTCTTTCAAACTCTCTGGACACATGTGCTTTGAAAGCATGTTTGGACAAAATTATGTATATATACATATATGTATTGATCAAGTGACACGAAAAGGGTCAGTAAAACTTCTAGCCCTGTTTTTATGAGCTGAGAATAAAGAAAGTTACATTTTGGAGGGAAGGAGAGTAGCAAACCATGGCTACCAATATTCAAATGACAAAAACGTCTGAGACAATTCCAGATGTCAGCCATGTGTTACGGTTTAATAGTTCAGCTTTGAGTCACAAGCACAAAAACCTGTTATGAAACACATTCCTGCCTGCATATGTGTGTGTGCACACGACAGTGTGGGCTAAAAAAAGGAAAATCATAATTTGGAGGGCATTAGTAGCACTGGGGAAAAGCAGTTAATCTAAACTGAGGTGGAAGGAAATCAGCACAGTTTGTCCTATGCCATGGACCAAGGGTGTGATGATTTATACTTTCAACATTTACAAACTGAAGTTAGAACTGAAGAGAGATTAAACACCCACTTAACAAGCATGTGTAATCCTTTCAAATCCTAAAAGTCCAATCACACCCTGTGTCTTGAATAATCACTAGCCTAAATCACCCACATCCCTGACACGTGAAACTCATGAAAGTTCAAGTAATTTCTAGCCCAGATCTTTCAAGTAGTAGAGTTTATACTGTGATATATTATGTCCTTCCAGCATTTTTTTTATTCTCACATAAAAGTAACAAATACCTGTGACACCAGAGCTTACAAGAGATATCACATGCCTCATCTTCTTTCTGGTGAAGAAACATGATCATTTATTGCTCTGTGAGCTGTTGGTGTCCATGGGCAGGCACCCCTCACTGGTTGATTTCAGCTCTCCCTGAGTGGATGGTGGGCCTGCAGGGGAGCTGGCAAGGAAGAATGTTCTCTCTCTGCTGTCCTCCAGCTTGGCTACCCAACCGAAGCAAGGACCTGCATGCAAGCAGAATAATGTACTTTAGCCCACTCATTTTTGACTCTGGGAGCCAGCGTTGTCTGTGCCATGCTCCCACACTTTGCCATTAGCCTGCTCCTTCCCTCACTGCCTCACTCCATCTGGATGAACCTTCCAGGGGCTCTCTTCCTTTGAGAGCTTTGGGATCTGAACCAGCTGGTCTCAGGGAATTTGCACAGCAGGGCGATCCATAAGGAGCTACATTCAGTTTGTCTTCCCCAAGAATTACACCTTGAACCTTCCCAGGCAATTGCACACTGCAGGTTTTCATGGCCAGTAGCAAATGCCATCTGTATTTGGATGTGCTCCTGGCACACCTGTGCTCCCACACAGCCAGATGGGAGCATGCAGGCCTGAACCAGGCAGGCCAGCACATCAAGGGCACACACGTGTGGAGTGCAGTAACTGCATGATAGGCATGCACAAGTAGACACACAGTTTTATGAAAATTACACCTTCGAAGCTATGTTTAAGTAACCCACATTAGAGGATTTTAATGACTCTAAAAGGACGAGTGGTGTAGTGGCAGTGAAGAGGCTCAAGCAAAATCACTTCAAAGCAGCTCATGCTGGAGATCGGAGAGTGGGAGGAAGAGGAGCAAACTTCAGCTGCAGGACACACAGCAAGATGCTCCTTGGAAGGGGCAATGGTTGAAGGCTGCCTGCTCTCTGGGGCCTCCCAGACACACTTATCAGCTGCTCCAAGTGGTCATCAGATTAAAGAAACTGAAATTATGCTGATTCTATCTCTGCTTTGGTCTTGAAAAGCAAGAGACAGACGGTGCCTGAAAAGTGCTTGTGTGCCAAGAGTATACCAAACGTTTTGTTCTGCCTCAAGGATGCCTACAAAGAGGACAGTCCTTTGCTTGGGTGTTCACAAGAGATTTTTGTATTTCCCCCAAATCTCCCTCCACTGTGAAGCACAAGTTTGGGGGCAGGAAAGGATAGATGTTAAACCATACTGTAAAAAAAGCCCAACTAACCATTGTCAAACACATTTATGCTCCAGTCTTTGTGAATTAAGATTTCACATGGGAATTTGGACAGGTGCAAAGTCACCGGATCTGGCAATGGCAGCCCCTGCCTAGATAGCTGACCCTTATTTATCTTGCTGTGGTCGGTCTCCTCTTGGCCAGGACCTGCAGCAGTGAGGGTTACAAATGCCGTGTGGCTGACAAGCAGTACCCAGCTGGCTCTCTGCTGTGGCAGGCAAGGGGAGCAGTCGGCCTCCAGCACCAGACACTTGCTTGGGAAAGGAAACCTCTGCCCACTGCCTCCTTGGGTGGCCATGGTCTCAGGGCAGGCACTTGTTGCCAGCAACACCTCGTCACAGAGATAGCATTTATCTCCTGTGTGCTGACAGAGAACATCAGCTTCTCACAGCAATGCCAGCACAGCCCTAAACCACTTGCAACACAAGCTGTGAGCAAGGGGTGCTCATGATACCCTTCTTTCAAGCATTACAAACATTGCAAATAAATCTGACCCTAACTTTGACAGCTCCTATCGAAAATCCCCAGATAATTGCCTGTCTCTGAGCTGCTGATAACAGGGGCTGCAATGTCAAGGTATGCTCTAGCAACAAGGGCAGGAGGTGTTTGGCTCTGTGGGCACAACTTGATCAAAAGACCATGAGGTTTTCAAATGTATATCATAAAGCAACAGCATTTACGTGAATTTTTGTCTGCCTTGTGACTTAGTGGAGAATGGGGCTTGTGGGGTAAAGCAGAGAGGGAATGAGAAGACGCTGCAGCAGAAGAAGATGGCACATGGAAACAGACATAACAAGACTTAAAAGAAATTGTTAAAAAGGACAGAAATGTCACAGGGCAGGGTCATCATGATTCATCAAATGCAGTCTGCTGCTCTAGAGGGCTAATGTTTGCAGACTGGGGACACAGGCAAGGTCTGATGAATGTCAAAAGCCACCCTGCATGTGCTTAGGACATGGGGCATTGGAGCATTCCTCAGCCATAGCAAAAGAGACCCTCCAGAAGGTGAAGCTGGGTGCACACCCCAACAGCAAACCTGCGCTTTGAGGGGTTTTACCTCCATCTCCTGGGAGCAAAATTTGATGACAGGTCTATTCTAAAAGAGGTCTTCTGATTACACAGTCCATCCAAATGTGCTTTGAGCTCCCACTGTTGCTTCTGGGACATGCTTTTTTTTTTTTTGAGTGGTGATTTTTCATAAAATTCTACACACTTCAGAAATACTGTCATGAAAATTAAAAAAGATATATATATATATATATATGTGTGTGTGTGCGTGTGCGTATATATATATATATATATATATATGCAGTAACACACTTGTTCCCCGCGGTCTGTTGCCAAATCCATGTTAGAATAGCTCCATCTCGTGGAAATCAGTAGCAGCAGCGGGAGCAAACAATGACCTGGAAGAAAACTGTAGAAAATATTGCAATTTACTCCTTGGCCACCGTGCTAGCAGTGGCTTTGGTTCCCATCCAGAGGTGTTTTCCTAGCCCCATTTCTCCCAGAATTTCAACCCAAGCTGTAGGTTTGAAAAAAAGCACAAAATATCTAGTTGCAAATCCAGTATAACTGGCATATTTTATTGGATTTTTGATATAGAACTAATATTTACACAGCTACTGCATAATCAGGTTTAGAGCTCAGGGGCTTTGTGATGGCTTCAACTTCTGTCACCCAGAGCTTCACTTCAGACAATCTCCCTTGCTCCCATCGATCCCTGCTTCCATCGATTAATTTTCAACTGCATCTGAACCTCAGCACTTTTTTCTCATCTCTGTCATGAAGTTTCCCTCTCTCTGTATCTGTGTGTGCACTTGTTAAACAGAGGGAACATCTGCACTGCAGAGCTCAAATATATTTCTTTCTTTAGGGACGTTCCAGTTTAGATAAAAAATTTATGAGGTTTCATTTTAAAATAAAAATAATAATTACTTCCTCTTTCCTAATGTACTCTTGGATTTATTCTCCTGTTTAATTTATATCCTGAAGGACAAGACGATGATTTCAGCTTGAAGTGTCCTTTTTGTTTTACACAGTTACCACCACTTAGGATCATCTAAGTGATGACAAAATCTTTAAGGCCTAAGAGGTCTAAAAAAGATCCCATTAACTACATCAACAGGTCACCAACACAGATCACTGAACATAGATGTAACAACCTCCTCAGGAGAAATTGTGCTCACCTTCAAGGTGCACAATCACTTAAACAATGCTAAGAAGATGAATTATCCTGAAGAGAACTCTTCATTGTTTTCTCATGCTGAGGGTATCCCACCGTGCTCTAGCAAACAGTGCCCATTCCCATGGGCACGAGAGCTGGAACTGGAGACAGGCACAGCAGCATCACTGCCAGGATCCCATACAGCTGGCCATGATGAGGTCCAGGCTGACAGCAGTTTAGAAATGGGACCTCAAAAAGAAAGGCCATGGAAAATGCTGTTAACTGAAAATCTAGACAAAGCCATAGCTGAGTCTCAAGTAACTGGCTAGATTTTCCCTTGGCAGCAGTCAGCCGACTAAAATGGTTACAAACTCCAGCTACCTGAAGTCCCACTCACCCCACAATGCTGGGTGTGACTGCTGCAGGATTGGGTCCACAGCAATTGCTGCTTAGGTGCCTGAAAGACCAAAGAAGAAAAAGGTAAAACTAAATAAAAGGATAATATAAAGGCAAATTTTGGAAATCTCAGCAAGATCATGAGAATTTTCCTTTCTGCTGTTGTTCACTCCACTGTCCTGTCCTAGAGTTATTTCCACTTATGTGAAAGCAGTCCATTTGTACAGTCCTATTGCCCACACCCAGCTTGTGTCATTTAATCAAACCAAGCAAACCTCGTCCAGGGCAGGCTTTCTACTCACAAACAGCAGCACATTGAAAGACACTGCTGTTTCTATCATAACATCACATCTGAGACTTTCTCTTTGTTCATTAAAATGGAATGCCAGTGTCCAACCCCTTTCTTTAAGGCCCACTCTTCTGTGACCTAAGGAAAATATATGTCCCACGGTGCAGGGCAGACTAACAGGGACATGCCCCAAGCAGTGCAGCTCAGATCAGCACGGCAGCATGACTAACTACAAATCACACACCTTCTGAAAACATTTCTTTACACATGGTTTTGTCCCCACAAGATGAGGGTGACGGCTCTGACCAGGCGGAGCAGCAATGTAGGAGAGGGGATGGGGGCTGCAGTGCAGGTAGCCTGCAGATGATCCAGACAATGTTGGGTGGAGGAAAGAGTCAATTGTTCCCAGCTATTGACAGCAAAATAACTAACAAGCTAAATTAGAGCAAGGAAAATACAGCTACACCAAGAGGAAAAAGCCTGTCATTGACAGCAAGTGTGATAGGCAACGGGCCCCAGTGGCAGAGGAAGCGCTGACTATCGGCCAGCACCATCCCAGCGAGACTTCACCATCACCGCCTGGGGGAGGATGGAGCCCAGCCACTGCTCTCTTCCTTTGGCTAGGGAGATTAGTCATCCCAGGCCTTCCCTGCTGCAGGCATGGCTCGTGGCTGCTCAGCTGCTCCCAGCCACCCCAGGAGAGCACAAAGAGCTGCGGTACAGTCTCTTGAGAATTTCACTCCTTTCTTCCAAGTTATTGCAGAAAACTAAGAGAAAGCTTTGGCTTGCTTCTGGCATTCCTTTGGGAAACTGGTGATTTGGAGCAGTGGCAACATGCAAAGAACTAACAACCAGACAAGCTGCAGTGAGAAGCTCTGATGTGCTTTCTCTGGTGGAAATAAAATCTTGCCAAAGACTAAGTTGCCAAGTCAAACCCTTTCAAAAGACTAATGACCAGCCTGCAGACTATTACCCCAGACAATACTGTAGGACATCCGCTCAGAGATTTTTCAGGGAGCTGAGGAGCTGACTAACTACACAAGTCCAAACATTTGGCAAATTCTTCGCCTTGCACATAGTTTTGGAAACAGGGACTTTGCATTTGGTGTATGTATATATATTAAAAAAAAAACAAACAAAACAAACCACATGGAAGTTGACATTAGAGCAGACAGGATTTCAGAAGCAAGTATCTGATGGGAGAAATCACCTGTGGCCCCAGGTCATTGGTTACTGCTGAGGCCAGTGGGCAGAGGGGTCATGGCTGACTAGCTCTGCATACATGGAACTGCTCTTCCCATACCCCTATCTTTAGTCTGGCTAAGTTATAAGAATTTACCCTTTCAAAACCATCTAACAGAAATCTTTTTAGCAGCATCCAACTCCAGCCTCAATGCCCAGCAGCTGCATGAATGAAGTCCTGAGTTTTAGCAAAGAGGTTGGTTTGTTGTCCCATCAGCAAACCGGATCAGTCAAGGATTCACACTTGGCAAGAAACGAAAGACTACTGTGAGCCCTGTTTCTAAAGCATGGAGAGGACAAAGGAAGAAATGTTATGCTGTGGCAAAATATATTTATTTTGACACATTCCCGAATGGAGAATGCGTTCCACATCATTACATCATGTTATAACCATGGCAGTTGGATGGATGATCATTAGGCAAAGACCATCAGTGTAAAAGATAAGAATTAATATGTTAATATGAATGGGGGAGAACGGGGAGGGAAACTTGAGAAATTTATTGAAGCAATCAAAACACTGCTGAAACATCACTTTGCGTTCCCAAACATCCGGCTGAGCATGACCTATGTTATTTTTGTGATACTGTACCAGTTTCATGTTTCTCCCATTATTCTCACCCACCCTTAGCAGAAGCACAATGCTCCTGCGTTTCAGCAGGTGGAGGAGGAGAGGCGGCTCCCACTTGCCCACACCAGTGGCCACTCTGACCAGAAGAGTCATGGAAGCACTCTCAAGACAGGATGTGGCTGAAACACTTCAAACACACTTTGGATGCAGCTATGGCTCCTCACCAGCATTTCTTCCTTGAAAGCAGCAGAAGTTTCTCTCTTATCTTCCTGGAGAATATACAACAATTCATGTTGCTTAGCAACAGGGCTTCCTTTTAAGATGCTCTTTTGTTATTTCAAAGCCTCCTTGCCAGAAGTTCTTTAAATAGTCTGAACTCACAACAGCTTCCTCAGTTTGGCTTTTTTTCTTTATCTCCGCCTGGTTTCCTTCCATTGCAAGGTTAATATCTGTGTCCAGTCAAACCAAAACCAACAAAAATGCAGCTTCCAGTGATCAGTCCAGCCTCATTGTGTAAGGGCTAAGAACATCCTTTTCCCCAAAGCTACATCAAGCAACACCCAATAGAGACCAGTAAGGAAAAGGGAAGCTCACAACAGTTTTAATTCTGATTTTTTTGCTTGCTACTCAAGTCAGAACTGTTGCAATTACTAGATTTCCCTATTGTTTGTTTAAAATCTAGGATTTTAGACTTGTGCAGCCCAGTTTGTCAGATTCAGTATTGTTTGGAGAGAATAATAATGGCTTGTTACCAGTCATTGAAATCTGCATTTTATCTTGGCTTTATAGCGCCTTTACAGTACTGTAAAGTACTCATTCCCATGAATATTCATAATATTCAAAATATTCATAAAGGTATAAATGAAGAACACTGAGTATTTTTCTTGCTTAGCACAGAACAAAGGCTGAATTTTTGAGACAGAGAAAAGTATTATAACTGTTTCAAAGACTAACAGGGAGATCCAGCACTGAGATCCTCAAGACATCTTCTGAATTTTTGAAAAAACACAAGCTAATCAAGGAGGATCACATAGCAGCAGTAACTACGCAGAAAAAGTGTCTGCAGGGAGTGCATAGAAGATATTCCCCCTTTGAAGAAGAAACATGGATGAACACAACCCAGTAATTAATCTGTTGCTAATTAATCTCGTCAGTAACTTTTTTTTCTACTTAGTGCCTTTGCCCTGGCTGTTTTTAGTCTGCATTTGATAGGACTTCACACAGTTCCACATGCTCCAGCCATGGCAAATTCAGCTTTCCAGCAGTACTCAGGATGAAGGTACAGGGGCCAGGGAGCCCTGTGTCCCCTGCCCTCTAGCAAGCTGCAGTCATCACCTAAAGTTTGTTCAACCTGTCTGCTAAAAAAATAGCATTGCTGCCTCCTCTGAAGCCAGGGGTTCCAGGGTGTGGAGCAGCACTGGTACCCTGGCTATGCACCTGCACCATCAATCCTTTTGAAAGCTACCACAAATAAAATCCACTAGAGAACAATCCAGCAGTGGAGAGGCAACCAGAGGAGCACTCACTTTATTTGTTTGGAACTTTTCTATGCACAGTGCTCACGTCATGTCCCTGGTGACACTGCCCCTTTCTTCCAATGGGCATCCGGGTCACTGTCTGTGCAAGCAGTTTTCTTAAGGCACAAAAATTTTGGATTGACTCTGTGGTGTGTCTTAAGAAGTAGCCTTAACCATCAGCTCCAGAGAAAGAAGCTGGTGGTCACCTGCTAAGGAGTGTTGGCAACCAGAGGAAGAGGAATCTCTGGGGCAGGGGCATGCTGCATGCTGCCCAAAATATCCACTGGGGAAGCTGATGCCCAGCTGGGAGGGCACCACAGGTGCAGTCCTGCAGTTCTTGTCCGACTTGTGTCCCTTCCACCCACAAGGGCAGGCAAAGGGACATCTCTCACATGCCCAGAGTATGGGCTGGGCAGCACACCTGGCTGCTAGCTCTTGCCCTTGTTTAGGATTCCAGAAAGATCAATTGCTGCAGCGTGAAGCAAAGGAGTTTCATATGAAGTCTAGTAAAGTCTGACAGGTTTTACAGCAGCTGTTTCTTCCTGACAGTGATTTATCCTTTTGCTTCATCACTTTGTTTTAGGCTTTTCCTTAGAGAGAAGCCTGCAGCCTGAGCCTGCAGCACCTGCTCCACTGGCAGCAAGGCCCATGCAGGTTTTCCTGCTGGGAAATGCAGGAAAATGTTTGAGTTACAGCAGGTGGTCCTAGTCCTTCCCAGCTGCCGTATTTCACTCATTTGTGGTACTATGAAGCCACAAGAGGGGAATAGTCACAGCCCAAATCCCACAGCTCCAAGGTAAATCCTGAGTTCTTAACATCCAGCAATCAAACACCTGGATTCCTATCTCACTGCAATATGAAGGAAAAGAACAAATGAGGAAAATCTTGCAAATCCATACTTGCATGCAGTTGGAGAAAAAATCTACACCAACAAACAGAAGAGGAGCAGTGCTGAGCATGGGAAGTGAATTAGCCTGAAACAGGCCTGGCTGTGGCTGTCACAGAGGGTCTGCAATCTGCCTGAACTCATGGTGGGTATCCATAGCAAAGCCCCCTGCCAACAACAAAACCCGCTCCCACTAATTACTGCCATAAATCCTTAACACTTCCCATTTTGCTTTAAAAGCACAAAGATCTAAATTAATCTGATCGGCACACATAATGAATAATTCAAGTCCCTAATCATTAGTCAGTGTTACTAAGCTTAACAATTACTTGAGCACAAGATCAAGAAGAGGAACTTTAGTGATCCAGTACTAACTTCATAATGAATTCTGCATTACCCAAAGTGTGGAGCTTTGGGAGCCTCAGTATAAGATGTGAAGTTACTAGAAAGTGCCCAGGGGAGGGCAACAAAAATGGTGAAGGGCCTTGAGGGGAAGGCATATGAGGAGCAGCAGGGGTCACTTGGTGTGCTCAGCCTGGAGGAGACTGAGGGGAGACCCCACTGCAGCCACAACTTCCTCACAAGGGGAAGAGGAGGGGCAGGCATTGATCTCATCTCTCTGGTGAGCAGTGACAGGACGCAAGGAAATGGCCTTAAGTTCTGTCAAGGGGGTTTAGGTTGGGTTTTAGGAAAAGGGTCTTCCCCCGAGGGTTGTTGGGCACTGAAACAGGCTCCCCAGGGAGCACCAAGTCTGCCAGGGTTCAAGAGGCATTTGGAAAACACTGTCAGATACATGGTGTGATCCTTGGTATGCAGCAAGAGCTGGGCTTTAAGATCTTTGTGCATCACTTTTCATTCAGGTTATTCTCTGATTCTATGAAATTGAGTCAGGTCCTAGAACTTATTATTTGAATAACAAATCTTTCCATTTTCTCAATAGTTCCACTCTTTTCCCTCACCCACCTCCAAAAAAAAAACCAAACAAACCAAACAAAACTAACTAAAACCAAAAACATCTCTGAAGTTATTCCAGCTTCCTTATATGACACATAAGTTCCATGATGCATAATAATAGGCTTCACTGCACTTCAGAATGAGACAGGATTAGCTTTGGCTGATGCCCTTCTTGATTCCAGGGACTTTTCTTATAAAATATCCCTTTCATTTTAAATTTGAGGTTTTTGTTATGGATGATCTGAGTATCTGTTTATGTGCCACCAGAGCTCACAGTCTGAAAAAAAAAAAAGTTTGTGGAGTGCAAGTGTGAGTTCAAGCTGTTTCACCCCAGGAAATCACAGCAGGGATCACAGGGTGTAGAGGTCTGACCCTGGTTGGAGTCCAGGGACCATCACTCCCTCTATCACTCACCTCCACAGCTGGACAGAGAGAAAATATAACAAAGGTTAATGAGCTGACATAAGGACAAGAGAGATCATTCAACAAATACCATTACAGCCTAAATAGACTGAACATGGGGATATTAAGTAAATTTATTACCAACTAAATCAGAGCAGGATAATGAGAAGTAAAATAAATCTTAAAAATATATTCACCCCACCAGTCTCTCCTTCTCAGACTCTATTTCCTCCCCCTCAGGGGCACAGGGAGTGGGGGTTATGGTCAGTTCATCACAGATTGTTCTTGCAGCTGCTCTGGGAGGGGAGTCCTTCCCCTGCTCCAGCATGGGATTCCTCCCATAGGAGACACGTCTTCATTAATTCCTCCAGTGTAAATCCAACCCACACAGTTCTCCATGAGCTGCTGCAATGTGGGTCACTCTTCCATGGGGTGCAGTCCTTCAGGCACAGCCTGCTCCTTCTCTCCCCATGGGTTCACAGCCTCCTCTCAGGCATCCCCCTGCTCCAGCATGGGTCTCCTCCAGGGGCTGCAGGTGGATCTCTGCATCCCCTGGGACCTTCAGGGCTGCAGGGGCACAGCTGCCTCACCATGGTCTGAGCCAGGGGCTGCAGGGGAACCTCAGCTCTGGCCCCTGGAGCACCTCCTGTCCCTCCTTCTACCCTGACTTGGGTGTCTGCAGGGCTCTTGCATATTCTCACCCTGCTCTTCTTTGGCTGCAATTACATTTGCACAGTAATTTACTTTTCCTTCTTAAATCTGTTATCACAGAGGTATTACCACCATTTCTAATTGGCTCAAGCTTGGCCAGGGGCACCTCCTTCCTGGAGCCTCCTGGAATTGGATCTGCTGGGCATGAAGGAAGCTTCCAGCAGCTTCCCACAGAAGCCATTCCTGTAGCACACCCACAAAACCTGTCCTTGCAAATCCAATACACAGGGACACACCAAGCCTTAGCTTTTGAGTGTTAACATGGAAAATGGCAGATAAACAACGAGCAAACATACCAAGTTCTTCAGAAGTTTTTGCGACAAGCTGCAGGGCAAGCAGGATTTCCAGCAAACACAGAACTGGCTGAGGAAGAGGCAGAGCTGTTAGCAGAATGCAGAGTCAGCTTTTCAGCTTGTCATTGAAATAAAATATTTTCTTCTGTACACGATAAATTAAAGAGGAGGGAACAAACCCCAGCCAATCAGGTCGGCACAGAAGCATCCTAGTAGCAGACAAATACAGCAGCAGAGCACTGGTTCTGCAGCCTCTCGGTGCCTGCCAGCCCCAACAGCTCACCCAATAGGTCTAGGCAAGGGTACAAAATGGAGTGAGCTCTGCACTGCTGGCAGCTTCTCTCCGGCCTTGTTGACTCCTCCCCTCTCCTCAGCTGCCTGTAGGAATGAGCACAGCACAGCTCAGGCGAGCCCTGAAATCAGCTCCAGATACCAGCACAGCTGTGGCCTTCATACACTGTCTCAGAGCCAAAGGCACTGATTTTGTGCATATCCTTAGCACCAGAGAAGTTCAGGTGTCTTCACCTTCAGGGATGCACTCCAAATGGCATCTTGATTACCTGAAGCCTCCTCAACTAAGTACGGGGTCTGGTTCAGCTCTGTTGGGCTGAGACACATTTTCTGAGCCCAGTAAGATTTCCTCATGCCTTTTTCTCCTAGATGGTGAAGAAAGAGGGCCACTTAAGGCAATAAAGTTGTCAAGCTAATAACTCAGTCATTTAAAAAAGGAAGGAAAAAGGCAGGTTGAGATGTTTGGCTGAAATCGGTGCTCAGCACTGCCCTGGGCAGTCAGGACCTGACACCTCCGGCTGGCTGGCACAAGATCCCCTCCTGCCTGCAGCTGCCACACACACTCTCATCTTAGAGATGGTTAGAAATATTGTATGCCTTGAAAAAAGGTGATCATTCTCTGTAACCTAAATACAAGAGTGTTAATTTTCAGGTTGAAGTATTGGTCTCTAGCTTTACTCTTTGTACTGCAATAGTTGTGCAAGCAACTCAATCCTTTTGGCAAAAGTGCAGGCAGAGATCATGGAATGGTTTGGGCTGGAAACAATCTCTAAGATCATTGAGTCCACTGTAAAATTAATACTGCCAAATCCACCTCTGCCACCAGCCCCCAAAGAATAGCTCTGACTATCAGCTGATTTACAGGATTTTGTGCCTTTCCTAAGTGATGAATCAAATTTTGCACAACTCAAATCTCCCATTACAATCAATTCCTCTTTGGTAGTGTGCTACAGTCTCATCTGCACTATCCTGTATTTAGCAGACATTCCAGTCCACATGAACATGAAGACCAATTTTCCTCAGTTTACACTTTTTAAAAATCTGTTCCGCCTCAGAAAAGCATCCATGCGCAGTAACCTGAGTATTTTTAAAGCAGGCAAGTTCCTGTTTCACTCTGAAACTACAGTTTTTTTCTCACACTGAGTTCAGCATGTCTTTCTTGCAACCTGCTTTCCAGCCAACTCCCTGGTTTGTCTAACCTCTCTGCTCAGCCTCACAAAGACAGCACAAGGTCATGCAGTGCAGTCCTGCCTCTCTCCAGAACAGCCAGATGTAAATGGTGATTTACATCTCTGGTTTCCGCAGCGCTCGCCTGAGCTGGCACTGCACAGATGATGTGTGTGGAGGGAGCGACAGCTGCTATCCCTCTCCGTGTGTAGGATCTGCAGACTTGGGGAAACACTTACTTGCTAATGTCTGAATTTTTCCAGTCCCCACAGGATTTATCTTAGGGGAATCTGATGGTCTTTATCAGAGTATGAATAAGACAGGTGTCTTGGTATATCCTTAGGGACATCAGACACTGTCCCTCCTTCTCCTCCTCACACCTATGCATCTGTGCACCCTCACACCCTCTCCCACCACTGATGGGGACTTTGGGAGCCCATCAAACCAGCACTGTACTTCATCCCAAAGAGAGCTTGAAGGATGGTAAAGTTTCCCAGGGGTGTTTAACAGATATGAGAGATAGATAGAGGAGAGGTATAAGGATTTTTATCTCTTGTACTGTTTTTTCATACCGGAATTTGTACACACTGGTGTATGATAATGTCTCTATTTGCTATTTGGTTGATGTGCTTGTATGTTGGGAATAGTAAGAAAGTACCAAGGCTTTTCCAGGGGGAAGAGAAAAGACAGACCAAATAAACTTTTCTTTTTCCTTAAAACTTTTGTTTATCTTTGCTTTTCTTCTCTTGTTTTTTGGTTTTTTTTTCCTTTTAATCTATCTTTTTCTATTCCAAGTGGGTGACAACAGGAAAAAAAGGCAAGGTTTTTGATTCAGAAAAGAAGCACAATGTAAAAGCAGCCCTATGTATTGCACACCTGGGGATAACAGCAAATTCCTCATTGAATTAAATCTACAAACCTCTGAGCACTCTGAGCTGCACAACGGGATCCCCCTTGGGATAGTTTCTCCTCAGTTCACTGTGAGAGCCACTCCACACCCTGAAGCATATGGAGAAAGCTTACTTAGTGTTTTAGGCACTCTTCTAATTTACAGTGACACTTATATTATTTTTATCTGTCTAAACTACACATGGCAGCAGTTAACTCCACAGGTTCTCCTTTTCTTACAAGTATTGAAAGCATCAGCTTTTCTAGGTCAGTACATTTGTAGTACTGATACTGTATCAGTGCTTCTAGGCTGGGTGTGAGTCCCTGTGCCCTCACAAATATTATCACAGCAGGTGCTGGGCTGGCTTTCTGCCCCCAGGTCATGCCAAGCACCCACACGTGGGGGATTCAGCCGTGGGCAGCACTGGCTCACCCCTCCCTGCTGATGCTGTCCCCTGGCATTGAACTCCTGCTGGGACCCAGCATGCCAGAGGGAGCTGGACAGTTGAGGAGCTGTGCTCCCCACTCAGATGGGGAATTCTGGAGTGGCAGCCCTTTCCCACTTCCTCCCACTCCACCACACTGCTGCCAACATCTCTCTGCCCCTGCCTGCCAGGCTGCACTGCCTGCAGCACTTGAGGCCCACATTGCTCTCCCCACACTCCCTGGCACCTTTCAGTTACAGAATTTGTGCTTAAAGGAAAGGAAGAAAATATTCACCAAACCCAGACTGTGTTTTGCAACAAACACTACTGCGCTTCTCCCTCTCCTGAGGCTACTGAGAAGCAGCCACCTGACTCTCCTAAGCCAGAGACAAGCAGAGACATGGTTTAGCCTCAAATACTCACGGCTGTGTTAACAGAAAGACCTGAGCCCCACACACTGCTCCCCAGGACCCACACGTGCACCTCAACAAACCCTGACAGACTACATGCTCCCACCCACAGGGCACACACCTGCACTGTCCTCTACATGTCATGGGTTCCAGGGCATCCTTCTCTGGACACACAACTGCTGCCCTGCTTTCTTCCACTAGCACAACAGCTTTGTGTCAAATTAAAGCACTCATGTTGGCCAACTGTGCCATACATGTGTTTACTTCCCCACAAGATCAACACCTGCAAGGTTAGGGGGCAGGGAATTGCCAGAGCTGCAGGTCCTACACAGCCCTGGATACCCTGCTGGCCCTGGGACCACCAGGGCAGGATATTCCTGGGTGCTTTGGGAGGGGAGGTGGGTGTGTGGGAGGCTGGTGCTGCACTGGCTGTGCCTGTGCTCCCCATTGCAGCTGGCAGCTGTGAGCATTCCCCTGCCTCAACAGCGAGGCAGGCTATTTCGGGGTGGCAGTAACTGGCTCTGGTTAACTTTCATGTAAACAGTAGGCAAAGGCAGGTCAAGCACGCTCAACAAATTTCCCTGGTATCCACAGAGTTGATTTCTCTATGTAATAGATGGATTTATTTTCAATTAAAACTGAAAAGCCTTTGTAGACATTTTAAAGACAGTGTATCAGGCATGATCTTTGTCTAGTCTGAGCTAAACATTCCTGCTGTCTGCTGACTGCAGTGTGTAACTGAATTCATGCCCAATTAATTTGGCCACATTCCTTCAAGAAATATTTTCCAGATCTGCTCTTTTTTATTTCTTCTCTGTAAGGTTTACTTAAGAGTTCTCTTAGAGTAAGTTTTGTTACAAGACTAACGACATTCACAATTTAAAACTACCTTGTGGGGATCCTTTTTTAAGGATTAATAATTCATTCAGAAGAGTAAACAATCCTCGTATATGCTAGCATTGATAAGAAAGTATTGCAGATGAGACACTTCAAATTAATACAAGAGAGATTCAAGGCATTTGTTTTAAAAACAACTCCCCAAAACCACAGGGCTATGTATTGCAAGCCTGTGCTGAGACTTCCTAGGTTTTTGGCTGCTGCATTTTAAATAATTCAAAATTCTCTTTGGGTTATTTTGTGGGTTGTGTTAGTTTGGGGTGGGGGGAAATGGATTTTCCAAGTGCTGTATTTTCTTATTTATATTCAGAGTACATAACTCTTTCAGTTTCACTATTTTCCACAGATTACAGAAAATAAAAGCTACAGCTGAGAAGGTTTACAACTGAAAGAGGTTCCTGTGACTACTTGTCACAACAGAAATCCTCTATTTCAGCTTCAGTGTGCTTCCTTCCCTCAAGAATTCAACCTTCTCTGACCTGAATTCTCTTCTCTACTTGATTTTAACAAGGTATGGAAGGAGCATCCTCACTTCTGTTGATCACAGTTGTGAACCCCCCTGTCTCTGTCAGAGACAGAGACTTCTGGAGCACACCCCAGCAGCATATTCCTGCCTGCACAGGGAAACAACAATACACCAGCACTTTCAGACAGCTGGTGAATTATTTTGCAATGCAGAGCTGGATCCAGTTGGGCAATATCTTGGCTTCTCCTCTAAGGACAATCATTCACAGTTCAGTGGGTGAAATATGCATGCTCCAGATATTACCACCTCTTGACAGCAGAGTCGCTACAGCAGATTTTTATTAATTTTAAATATTATTCCCCAAAAACTGGAGAAAGACATGTTTAGCCCTTGGAAATGGCTGGCTTCTTTTATAGGAAGAGAGATTTTCCTGTTAAGTTAGACCTTAAATACCTCATGTCTCCTGACTCCCACAAAGACCTCCTCACACCTATCATTTCAAGACAGGTTTTTCTTCTCAGCAGAACTCTGTAATTAAATGTGAACTTAAAAGTACCAGGCAAGCATCACTGAAAAAGACAAGATACTTTTACCCTGGTGAAGGCAACAGACCATGAATTTTTTTACAGAGATGATGTGCAGTTTGTGTAATCACATTACTAGGAGAGTTTGTGTGACAGGCCACTGATGTAGATTTCTATTGTTTTCTCAAGGTGTCAGATCAGCTGGGTATATGACAGTGCCTTTCACAGCAGCAGGCAGCTGAAACCAATCATGCTGACCAGAAACCTGCTCATGTTTCTGACACAGCATTTGCTGGTCCATGTTCCCTGGAGCATCTTAACACAGGAGTAACAAGTATGTTCATTATTCCAGTGACAAATCTTGACAGCTTAGGTAGCTTCATCTTGGGCAGCCACCACATTTCTTCACTGCAACTTCCTCCCAGCTTTCCCACTCAAAACCTCAAATGCTTTGATTTTCAAATGAACAACACACAAGCAACCACAGCAGATGTCCAAGCTCTGCAGAGGACCAGTGATGCAGCTCTCATCCTCAAAGGCAATGACATTGAACCTGGATCTCTTCAGTCCCATTTCTACAGTCTGGACTTGGTAGGCTGTGCTGACATCCCTGGGGTCCTGGTGATAGAGAACTCCATAGCCCAGACTCTTTGGCTGGGAACATTTTACACTGTGGAAAATGAGCCCTACATAAGCCCAGGTACTTCGCAAGGCTGCTGCAGTATCTCTGTCAAGGATCTCTATCTGCAGTTATGGCACTTTAGAAATCTAAATGCTGACACATTTCAGTGCTTAACCAGACTCTGAAAGCTGGACCTCACCCAAACCCACATCCATGCACTGCCCCCAGGCATCACTGGCATGAGCTTGCTGGATGAGATGGTTCTCAATGCAAACTGCTTTAAGCACCTCTGCAACGCCAGTTCTGCCGCCTTCCCCTCCCTCACATGTCTTCACATCAAGGGTAACTCAAAGTTTCTGCAGCCAGGCTGTGGCTGTTTGGAGAAACTGGCAAAGCTACAACTGTCTCTCAATAGATTTAAGTCAGAGTCACATTGAATGTTCTGACTCCTCTAGCAAAGCACTGAGAGCTTTGAGCAGACTTTGTTACCTGAGTCTGAGCCACAACACACACCTCCATCTCCAGGACATGCTCATTTAGGACAGTGCTAGCCTAGAACTGCTGGACTTACCCTTCACTGCTCTCCATCTCAACACTTCACAGAATCCTTTCCAAAATCTGTATCTCTAGCAAGTGCCAAGTCTTTCCTCATCCCACATTAATACTAGCATTCAGCACATCTTTCAATGCTTGAAAAACCTCGTGTTCTTGGACCTTAGTCAAAACAACTCTGAGCTGGGGATCATGCCAAAGGATAAACTGTTCCAACAACTATCCAATTCAGAGGTGCTAATATTATCATCCTGTGAACTGACAGCAATAGGTAATTAAGAATTTCACAGTCTCAGGAAATTACAGAATGTTGATCTAAGTTACAACAAATTTACTGCCTTCAGCACAGATGCATTTTCAAATCTCTAGAGTATCTGTCTCAATTGTGCCCATAACAGAATCCATGTTGTATCAGATGACCAGCTAGTGCCCCTAGATGGCCACTGCATAATCAATTTAAGGTATAACCTTCAGGGCTGCACCTGCTCTAACATTGATTTAACCACCTGGTAAAAGCAACATATAAATATGGATAAAATTGAAGACCCTGAAGGAAAAAGGCCTTCTGAACCCAAATTGCTAGCTGGGTTCAGCTGGCCACTATCTCACTCTCCTCTGGGAAGGACACGTCAGGAATCATTGCAGTTGTTCTGCTTCTTGTATCCTTGTATCCACTTGTAAGTGCCATCTTCATTTGGTGTGCTCACTATTTTAAGCAAAATTACCAACAACTCTAAGTCTAGGATGTGGAATAGCAGAAAGTATCTACAGCAACAATATGAAGCTAAAAGACATCTCACTGTTTTTATTTGTGACATGTGTTTTCTTAATTTTGTAATATCCTCTCTACCTGTATTAAAACCCTTAGAAAAATAATAAAAAAATTAGAATTGAAAAAATGACCTGAATCTTGAAAATGAATAATTTATCTGACTTCCTTCTCTTTAAAAAAAAGAAAATCTAACCACCACCACTCCAAAAAAGGAAAAAAAAAACCCAACCAAAACTCAAACAAGCAAAAAAACAAAAACCACCAAACCCCCCAACCAAATTCTACCCTCTATCAAATACCCTTCAAAAGCAATGTTTTTTAAGAGCTGGCAGTAGTGTAAAATCAAAACACTACCTATGAAGAAAAGATAGATTTTTAGTCACATAAGATATGCCTGCAGGACTGGCAGAAAGAGCATGTATCACCTCTGTGATTTAAAAAAAAAATATTTCTTTAAAATGCTTTTGATTCTTAGAGAATTCCTGGCTGCTGAATTTCTGTCTATCCATCTTTCAGCCTGGGGCAGGCCCTGCTTCTGTGCTCTATTCTAGACTCCAGAGTAAGTAAAGACAGAACCATCTTACACCATAAAATTGTGGATTTGTGGGTCTAATCCATGGGTCCACTACTCTGCTTGCTTGCACAGGGAAAAAACCCTCAGTGCTGATGGATATGAGCCATTCCTTTGCCAGCCTGGAGTGGTCTGTTCCTTTCAGTCACATCCCAGGTGAGAAAACGAGAGGCTCCAGAGGGGGCAGTGCACTGGACAATTCATCCCACACGTGCTCCTCGTGCCAGCAGCTACCTCGCATTGCTTCTGGTGCACATCCCTGGAGTGAATTCAGGAACAAGGATCCCTACTTCAACTGGATATGCAATAGCTAGGCAGGAATAAAGACTTATTACTTATATAAAACCAAATTGTTTTCTCTGCTATCACAGGTAAATAACCCAGAGCAAGGCAGAGTATGTGCCTTGGACCAAGGATCTAATGGGAGTTTGTCAGGTCTACTCATCTGTGCTGTATCACCATAAAGTCATTTTAGTACTTCAGTCAGTTGAATGTATTATTACTTTAATAATAGGCTTACCCTGATGGATAGACACAACTTTCCTGGTGGTATGACCTTCCTGTCTCCTGGAGCATGCACCAGGAGGCTTGCCTAATACCACTCCCTGCTGTGTTAGGCTGGAGCTGCAGTGGCTCTGAGATGCTGAAGGCCAACTCTCTCTCAATACTTTCCATGCAGGACTCCACATACAGTTTCAGCTGCTGTCCAAAGGCATTTCCTCAATGTGTTTCCTGTCTAACATGCTGACTAGCTAAAATTTCAAAGATTCCTGCTAGACTAGAAAGCTTTTGCTCATTTCTGATGATACTGCTGACAAGAACCCCTGATTGATCTTCTTCAGTAAGAAATACCTCTCATTTGAAAAGCTCCTTTTACCATCTGTTGGCAGATCAGACTCATGCAATATGCATTTTTGCAGCTTCCAGATGCCTTTACATCACATACACCACTGCCCTAACCCCCAGCTCCTGCTCCTCCTGCCATCATAGCTGTGTGCTTCTCGAGGGCATGCAGTGTTTGCTGTTCCTTCTCCAGCTGCCTACAAACACTCCTGGGTTTGGCATACTAAAATGTTGCCTCTCTGCATTGCAGGTCCATGTTCTCTGTTCATGAGGCTGCTGAAGACTCCCCCTGATGCAATGGGCGGGTGTTGTGCTCCAGCTGCCCAAACACTGAAGCACGGGCTGCCTGCAGGAGAGAACTGTCCCTGCAAACCACGCTGCCCAAGCTGCGCACACCCGGACTCGGCCTTGGGAGCAAGGCAGGGATACTCCTGACCACACCTCAAGGTTCAAGGTGTGTTTTCCTCTCACTCTGAAAATTCAATTGGTTAAATGAGCAATCTCCAATATGTTGAAAATCCCGAGTGATTGCCAGCAAGTGTACCTTCCAAGAAAGACTTCTTCCATTGTTTCCCTCTTGAAATGGTGGGTTCAGGGAGGTGTTAGGCAAATACTGACATCCAAAGGGAGCATAACACACTCCAAGGGCACCACAAAGAATTGCTGCAAGTATCACAAGGTAACCGTGGGAGATACACCTACAGTAGTGGCTGGAGGGAAAACTGCATGTTGGGCTGAAAGGTATTCTGAAATGCCCTTTTGTTTGGAGAGAACACCACAGGATTCAACCACCACCAGTTCTTGAAACGCTATCCTGTGTCACAGTGTAGACTCAGGTGTAGCCTTCAGTTAAAACTTAAGACATTAAAGAAGGCAAAATGTGCTTCCCGTGCTATACATATTTGCACACAGAGTACTAAGGCTTTCATGCAATGTATCCCTTGCCCCCTCCACAACTTGATGACTGTATCTTCAGGGGTTCTAATTTTACTCTTTTTTTTAGAGTGTCAGCTCTTCTCTAGTTGCCTGCAAAAAAATCATTCATAAGACACTGTGCAAACAATGCTGAACAGCATATGCTGCATATTTCAGGGTACACAAACCCTACATATAGATTGACTATTCTGAAGGAAAATTTACCTCTGGATATAATACACTAAAATGCCCAGATTATGTATTAAGACTTTCAAAGATTTAGTCTTCTGGGATTACTTAGTAACGATGTACATGGAAAGAGGCAATAGATTTTTTCTTACAGAACTCCGTACCTAGTCAAGCTCTGATGTGATGCACTCTTTTGGCTTCCACCCATACTTTTTATCTCTCATTTTTTTTCAAATATGGCTATGAAGCCAGCACAGAGAGAGAACAAGATAACTGTCTGAGGTGAATGGTGCCTAACAAGATTTAGCTCATCACCACCCCAGCTTCTGGACTACACATCCCTGAAAGTCACAGTACAACTCCACACCACAACACAGGATTTATCACTCTTTAGAAAGATAAAGAACTTGAGCATATCTTCATTATTACACAGACTGGTAAGCACTTAGCTTTATTTCACCAGAACAAACCAAAACTCAGAGCCAAGTTCTTCCTTCCTTAACCGTGCTTAAACAAGGTCTCTCAGTAAGACACATGTCAATTTTTAAGGGGCATTTTACTCTGAACAAGATGGTTGAATGGGCCAATTTCTACATATTCACTTCAAAAAACATACCCTGATGTCGATGGAACATCTTTTAAGAACTCATTCATAGGTCTTCTCTGCACCTGGAAAAATAACAGGTGAGGTCCCTTCCCAACAATCTATACTATACATCCCTGATCAGACAAAAACAATGGAAATTCTTCTCGCCCAGTAGCAGAAGACATCTTTCCCTAGCAAATCCCTTGGACATCCTCTTCTCCTTCAGATCTGCATTTCTTAGGGCTTGATGTGTACGGGAACACAACTACACTGTTACTGTCTTCTTACTCTGCAGTCTTCTCAGTTCCTCCTGATACTCCCAAATTTTGCTTCTTGAACTATAACCTTTAGCATTGCTTTCTACCCACAGTGGTTGGAACTTTTAGGTCCCTTCCAGCCCAAACTATTCTGTGATTCCTACACTCAGTTCATTCAAATGCATCCTTGGCAGGCACAAAGATAGATCTGGTCAGCTCTAATCAACTACTATACTACAGATACAGTCAATGGAAAGAAAAACTGTTGCTAACTCAAGGCATGCAGTGGGGTCCAAGGGGGGTTTAGCAAACAGAGTGCAGTGCTGAAGAAGGGAGCTCATGTTCCCCTTCAGACCATGGAAGCATTCCCATCCCAGGTAAGGTGAAAAAGTGAAGGTGACAGGCCATGCCAGATATAACACTCTCTTCCAACTCCCCCTTTAACACAAACTCCAGACACCACCCCTTTCCTCTGGGCCACAACACCCTGGGGGCTCACTCTAGGCATGCAGGTTCTGTGCCTCCCCTGGCAGAGAAAATCGTGCTGTCACAGCCAGGGACAGCACAGCTGGCAAAAGCATGAGACAGTCAACCCTCAACTCTTCTAACTTCATTTCCCTCAGCTGCTGGATCCTGCTCTGCTCTCCTCAACCCCTCAACCCTGTCAGCACACCAGATTTTCAAGACTGTCTTCTAATGGGCTGCAGCAAACTGGTAAAGTTGGGGGTGAACTGCAGCTTCCTCCCACCTGTATATTTCAGAGAGAAAAGCAGCAAAAGTGATGCTGTAACACTGCTGTACTTAGTTTTGTACAGAGGAAAAATACAGACAAAAAATGCAATAAAATGTGAACACAAATTTCCAACTGCTGGGCAGCTCTGTAGAGTTAGGAGCAGTGGAACAGTGAGGAGGTGTGTACTTTAATATATGCTGCTCCCATACATAATGAATGATGATATCTGTTTTGCAGAAAGAATTTAAATGTCACAGGCTACTGCCCATAGAAGCCAGGAGTCAGGCTATGCCATCCACCACCACACCACACTCACCTACCCAACAGCAGAGCAGAGCATCCACATATGGCCTGAGATACTCAGCCATGCACCCCTCCTCTGTCCCCAGACCACACTGCATTTCCTCATGCAAAACCCTCCACCAGCACGTGCCTTAAAGGGTCCACTGAGCTGGTCCCAAAGAACATCAAAACTGGCAGTCTCTGAGCACAGCAGAGATGTGCCTTACATTACAGCAGTGAAAGCAGTTCAAGAAAAAACGCTAGCACAACAGTTTCATGCTGAATTTTATTTCAATGTTATGCAACTGCATAAGTATAAATAATTGTGTTCAATATATAACAATTATGACATCCATAAGGAGTTTCTCAGAGAAAATAAGACTGCAAACACTTTATTGCACAGACCCTAACAATTTTTTTTTTAACTTTTAGAATTTTTTTTGTAAGCTGAGAAATCTACTGCAGAAAGTCTACAAAAGAACACATCAGATCTATAATCACATTAAGACTGACCAAGAAGAACACAGGCAGGAGGATCTCTAACAGCTCACTTATAAGGTAAACACCAACAAACAGTTACTACATAAACACAAGCTTATGCACTGCTACACTCCCAAAATGCAAAGAACTTATTTGTCAGAAGTGATAATACAAAATATTCATAAAGGTATACTGTAAACAAAAGCTAGATGTGTTTTAAAAGAAACAAGAGGATAGCTGAAAAAATGCAGAGACTGTAAACTAGGAAATATCTCCCAGACAGAAATGTTATTTTGAAGTGCATTAGCATTCATTTATATTAACTGCCAAAGCACAGATGAACTGTAAATGTTGAGACCATTTTATTTTTAAGACTTCTCCAAAATCATTATCCACTGCTTACTAGCTCTTTTCTGAATGCATCAAAGGCAGTATGAATGTTCTAGTGGCACATGAAAAATCAGGAGTTGTTTGTGATATCGGATTTTCCTTACAGGTCTGCTGTAATCCAACTCAACAAATCAGTATAATAAAGTTTTCAGCAGAGGGAAATAATTCTGCATACTGTCTGTTATCACACAAGTCTCCAAGTCAAGATTACACTGCGCTTTTATGAAAAATTTTCTAGCTTTTGAGACAGAAAGACAAACCATAAGCATTGGTGAAAAAGATAGGGGCCTAGCTCTATTGTGGTTACAGAAAACAGAAATAAGCAAAACGACCATTCTATTGATCCCCAATTATTAAAACCCATGCGCCTGCAAGGGTATTTCGTAGTGCTTCTGTACATGTTTCAAATTTTACCTTTCATCCCTCAAAAGAAGCTAAATACTCCACACAAAAATGATTGACGTCTACATGTTCCACTGTATACAAAATTTAAATAAGGCTTAGCAAAAGTAAAAAGACAGTAACATTCTAGCACCAAATAGCTCCAACAAGTTCCTTTGTTAAAAAATGCTTCTTTTATAATTACAGTATTGATTTTTTTGCATACAAATAAAAAGATCATGTTATGAAATGTGTGGAGCTACTCAATGCATTTCAAAATGAATATGAAACCCAGGATTACTTGCTAAAAACAGCAAGTTAGGTCTACAACATAAGGCCCCAGCTATGTATTAAAATGTGTCAGATAGCCTAAACTTTTTTGAAGATATGATACTGAAGTGTATTTTTCCTTTTTACCCTACTTGTCATAAAATAGAAAACAGCTACCAGCTGTTTCACTAATGACACTAATTAAACAGACGTATATGCCATAATATGTATTCTCTAAATGTATTAAGAACAGGGATGAACATAGTAGTACTACCAGTCATGTGCTTATACTTGTGCCTCACACTGTAAGGGCCTGAATTTAAAAAAAGCTCAAGGAACTCGAGAGGATTGCAGCAAAAACTAAGCACATGGCATGTGCTTCAGAATATCAGCCTTGTCTGAGGTGAAAGTCACACAATACACTCCCAAGAGACAAGACTAGAACCATCATTTCACCAGAGAACACGACTCTTGCTGGGATGCCCTGATAATTAAGTGGGCTTCCCATAGCTTTAAGGGCATCTACTCTAGTCAGACATTGTGCAGCACGGAGATACAGTTATTTCTTGTGTTAGATCTGGTGAAGCAGTCAGCCAAGTACAGTACTATCAAAATCAGATTATTAAAAATACATGTAAAAACTCACAATAGGTCACTGTAGTATTCTGTACTAGTACTTTTTTAGCCTCTATCTAGGATTTTTAGTAAGTAAAAATGTGGCCTGCTTTTGTTTTTTTTTTTCCTACTCAGACCAATGCTTGTGCATGTCCATGCCAGGTCTGAATTTTAGTAATTTGGTTTCATATTCGAGTATGGCAAATACGTGGCAAAGCAACTATCTTAAAAAGGGAAAGAGTAAACAACGCAATCAGCAGCAAAGTATATATGCTACATTCAAACCCCAAACACATTGCTAAGTATATACAGAAGAAGTATTTTCAACAGCTCTAGGCTGTAAAGGTATTTTTGTACAAATACTATGTGGTAACAGTTTTACCGGTTACAATTGGAAAGGCATTTTGAAAAAAAGTCCTCTCTTTACATATCCCCTTGTATTGTTTCTTCAGTGACATGAAAGCTTTGCCGCACAAAGACACAACACAGTGCTGGTTTAAAGGCAGTACAACATACTGAAATTGTTTCAGCTAGTGTTGAATTCACACTTTCCAGGTCTTAGAGTTAACATGTTTTTTTGTGAGCACTGCTCCGTGAAACTTCCTTTCCTCGACGCTGCCGAGCTGAGTCTTTGTCATCTGAAAGTGCGTTAGGGCGGTCAGGTGTGGCTGCTGACCTAGATAAATCTTTACCTACATTCTGTTTTCTTGAAGCAGACTGCTGAGTCAGAACAGCATCCTTTCCCTTTACATCCACAGTGTTAACGAAAAGAGGCTTTTCTTGATTTCCAGGTTTCCCCCCAGGGTTTGAAGCAGGGTGGTGGGCTTCTGCTACAATAGTGGCGCTGTGCAAGGCCATCAGTGAAACACTCTTAGTCATTTCTGCCTTACTGCTCCCTGTGGAAGAGGTGCTTTTCTTATTTAGTTCCTTGCAAGTTGCAGGAAGCTCTGATGAGGCTGGTTTAGCCTTTGCTGAAGATGCATCGCTTTTGGCCGAAGATGAAACAGATACTTCCTGTCTACATTCAGAGAAGTTGGATGAAGAAGTCAGTGGTTTTCCTGGTGTTGCAGCCACACGACAAGAACTTTGCCCACTGGCAGTTGGTAGATGTTTTACTGCAGTCTGTTTGCTTGCATCCTCTGGCTGTTTCTGATTAACTTGTCCCTTCCCTTTTATATCTTGAGAGATTTTGCTACTTGTGGTTGCTTTTTCTACTCCTTTCCCTCTGACATCACAGGTTGTGAGACAAAGGGTAGGCTCCACTTTCCCACTGTCAAGCTGAACGTAAAGTGCGTCAGTGCATATTTTTCCTTCAGGTCTTTTGTCTGTAGTGATCATCTCATTACTAGGACTTTTTTCTGCCTCTTTGTTCAGCGAGAGACAGTCCTTCACAGTGGAAAACTTCGGAGCAGTGGTTTGTTTTTCACTGAAACGAAGTTGCTTTTGATCAGCAGATTCCCCCAAGCCTGCTGTGTCTTGCCTCGGCATCTGCTTAGAACTCTCTGGGCCTGCTGGTAGTGGGCCCACAGCAGAGGATTTGGGTTTGATGTCTGGGGCTGTGCTATTCATTTGGAGGGTGGTGACTGAGCCACGGTCCAAACTCACAGGCCTTTCAGCCTGCACATGTTCATTGTTCATTCTTCTTGAAGAGCCTGGAATGGGAGAAAGGTGATCTGGGACACTTTTGCTGGCATGTTTTCCATCCTTCCGGGAGCTGGTAGACAACTGAGTAACAGTTTCTTTTTCTTTTATGGTTGGAGCACATGGTTTTTGTGACAAGGACTTAGACTTGGAGGAACTTGTATCAGAGGCTGGCCTGGGTTTATTACTGCTGCTTTCCACACAGGTGGCAGCAGGCTTCAAGTGTTCATGAACCCCTACATGAACTCCTATAGTGCTGTGTCTGCTTACTGCCTCTTTCACAGCAGGGGAGCCTGAAGTGTTAAGCAGCTGCCCAGGAACTTGGCTGGACTGCTCTCTTTCACTAGTCTGAAGCCTTGTGTCAGTGAGTGATTTCTGATCTTTCTTTCCTATATCTTTAGCACCTTCCTTCTGCACAGAGGAAATTGGTGCAGACTTCTCAGTTTTATGATCACAATCTCTTAAGGGTTGCACAGGCCATTTGGATGGAAGAACATCACTCTTTGTCTCTGTGATAACTTTCTTAGACTCAGCTTTCTGCTTGGTTATGTCTTTTTCCACAAAACTCTTAGAAACACTGCTGTCATCTTTGCCTAGTTGTTTCAGTGATTCTCTGCCATCCTTAGGTTGTGCCTTTGGGCCAGATGACTGCATTTTTCCTTGCATCTCAGATGGAATGGCAAAATCAGCATGATTTTTTTCATTGCTCTTGGAACAGGTTGTTATCACAACGTCTGAGACAGAAACCTTCTGAGATGACTCCCTGATCACTTCTACCTTTGCAGGGATGGGTTCACAACCTCTCTGGGCTACTGGCTGTTTGAGAGGCAACTCTTTCTGTATTTGTTTCTCTTTTCCTACAGCTTTTTCAGGAGTGCTTTGGCCAGCAAAAGGTTTGGAATATGTTTGAGTAGTTTTAAAACTCTGACTTTGAGTAACACAAGACTTTACCTCCATTGAATGGTCCTTTTGTTTTGAAGGGAAGTTATCTTTCTTCTGAACAGCTTCAACAACAGAAATACTGTCTTTAGTGGCTGGACTAGAAACCCTTTTCTCTGTCACTGCTTCTATAGCCACAGGGAGGAGTGGTGGATTTGGAGAACTCTTGCCTGCTTGTAGAACCTGAGGCTCTACTACGTTGACTTTGCCAGATTTTGGGTAGCTTAACAACTGCTCTTTCTGAGAGACTGTTTCTGCCTTCCCACCACTCCCTTGTGGCACTGGGTGTTTAGGAGATACCCCATCACTGCTGGTGCTCTGTCCTTCTGGCAGCACACACAAAGGCAGTTCAGTCTTTGAAGCCTGTGGCCCAGACAATAACGCGATGTCTAGTGTGCCTTCTATTGGCTTCAGACAGGAAACAGACCTCCCATCAAGTTTATACTCTGAAGGACTTTTTCTGACAGGAGCTTCAGCAGACATAAGGGCTGTTTTTTCCACACTCATGTCTGCTCGGCCACTCAAGGTCTTGAGAGGGACAAAAGAAACTGAGTTAATCGGAGTAGCATGTGCACTGCCAATAAATGCTCTACCATCTGCAACTGCAGTGGAGTCCTGCTGTATGTTTACAGGTCTGCCTGTACTCAGCTGAAGGCATTCATGAACATTAGATGTCATCTTAGGTTTTAGCACTGGACAGACACTGTCATCTTTTTCTTCAATAGACATTTTCTTTCTGAGATAATCAATATTTGCAAGTTTACCGTCTAATCTTTCAAATTTGACAAATTCTTTTGTTGGTACAATTTTATCTGTATTTTCTCCCTTTCCATTTACCATCTTGTCAGAAGACTGAGGTAGCACATCTTGCAGGGTACATGAAGGGGAAATTCTTTTGAAGTCATAAGAAATATGACTGAGTTCATTAGGGGGAGGCCCATGACACAACAACTGTGCATCTAAAGCAACACCATCATTTGATCTCAAGTTTGCATTCTTTTGAAGGGTGTCTTTGAGTATGCCACCAGGTGACTGGGTCTCCACAGTAACAATTTTTGTTTCTAACTGGTTTGATCTTTCTAATACCTTCTGGAATGCTTTTTTCTCTCTTTCTTCCAGTCTTAAGGTATTGGGATTTTCTGGTTCACTGCTAGGTTCGTGTATAGCAGCATTTGCTTTTTCAACAAAATCTTGCTTTTTCATAACTACCTTGACCTTCAGCTTCTCTCTGTCTAGCTCATCAATAGATTCTTGTCTGCCCAATTTTCGGGAGATGGGTCGTTTCAAGCAGCCCTGCTCTGCAGGCCTGACTCGTGTGAGTGATGGCACATCACATACATTCTCCTCCAAGCTTTGGAGAGTTACTTCTCTTTGAGACAATTCTCTATTCACTTCTTCCTGGGTCACTTCCAGACTGTGTTTTCGTGAACATAAGTGTTTTTTATCACTGCCATAAGAGGGTGCAAGTTTCTCTTCAGACTGGACTCTCTTTAACAGTGGAGATCTTGGTGGCTCTGCACTCTTCGGCCTGACAATATGCCTCACAATAGTTGGAGGTGAGTGCATTTTGCTAGGGAAACTCTGAGCTATTTTTGTATTTCCAATCGAATGTCCCAGCAGTGGTGATGGAGATCGCTGAGGAGATGTTGGCTGGGGGGTTGGAGAAGGTGTCCGTGCGAGGGGAGAAAGGGGAATGCTGCCTGCTGATTTGCGCCTTCCTGATCTGTATCTTTGCCCACCAAGCTTTGGACCCAAGCCATGAAGAGTGCTGGGTCTTATGTGCCCTGAACCAGCTGGAGAATTGGGAGCACTGGAACTAGGGGAGCTACTCTGGGAAGAGTTAGTACCTACAAAAAGAAAAAAAAAACAAGCAAACAAACAAAGATTAGCAAGACTTTTTCAATCTTGTCTAAATGTTCAGTGAGAAACAGAACAGAAGTCTTATGCTGTCCCTTGCTACAGTGTTCCAGAATCTGGAAGGTTTTAAGTGCAAAAAGGTTTTAGGCTGCAAAACCTTCATCATTCCAATTACATTTGCTGTTTCTCCCTTTCTCTCTCTTCCATCATCCCCTTTAAGCTATCTCTTGCTTCTACTTAAATAGAATAACTAATGCTCTCTGACACTTCAAAGCAATGATCAAGGCTTCCCAGATAATTTACCTTTGCCAAGGCATTATACAATTGTGGTCAATTCTAGTACACACTACAATTGTGACAGAAGTAAAAGAGGAAAAAGGGGCAGGCTTTTAGGACTCAGAGAGTTGAATATTTCAGCACTTGGCTAATCTTTTCAGCAATAAATCTGCATTCATGAGTGCCATCCTAGTTGCAATACCCAGCAACTTTTACCTCAGTTTCACTCTTATCAGGTAGCCTCTCTTAGGCAAAATTCTCTCTTCTGCTGCAAAATGGGACTATTTATTACTCAACTATCAGACATTGGACTAAGACGTAAACACTAGGACAAATTAAAAAGACAATTGCTTTTTAGGTGCTTCTGCATCATAAAAACACCTTTTGTTTTGCATCGAGAATCTGTTTCCCTTTTCCAGACAGAAAACAGTTGTTCTATGATTATGCTTGTCAGACCTGACTGCTCTTAGGGGAGTACATCAGATCTGTGGGGGGCTCAAAAAATGTACAGTAACCTTCCAGTCCTTTTCCTCTGCTTTTTACTATGTCACACTCACCTGATGGGAAATCAGGAGTGGAACGGTAGCTTGGAGTAGGAGATCTAGGAGATAGGCTGTGGGTTGGAGACCCAGGCAAGCTCTCTCCTGAAGAAAGTGATCGGTTCAGACAGGAAAAACTTCTGCTTGTATGAAGAAGAGGTGAGGGCTGCTTTGCCAGCTTTTTAAAGAGAGATCTTCTCCTTGTGTGAGAAAAACACAGTGAAAGTGTTTCATAAGGTGCACAGAAGATACTATTACCACAGGCAAACTCTTGCAGCTGACACTATGAAAAGAGTAAATCCATCTTTACATGAAAGCAAACCACACTGCAGACTGTGAAGTTTAGAAAACATCCTGATTTGCTAACAGGTGGGATAGACACTGTAACTGATTTTAATCACACAAATTTTCTAAAATTTACTCACTGTATTTCAGAAGAACAATTACTTGCTTATGTGTATAAATCTTTATTTTCTTAATTTAGCAACCTATCAAAACTGAAGAAATATCTACAAAGTACAAGCAACATATTTGTAAAATACACATAAACATATCAAATTAAAAATGCTCATAAGTATTAGCACTAGAAAGTTTAACTAAACAACTGCACAATTATACAGTTAAACCAAATTAAGATGCAACCTCAGTTATTCACTATTTCTAGAGGTTATTTTAGCAGATCTAGTTTAGGCAAAGCAAGATTTGGAAGGCCACAGAATCTCAGAAAAGATGGTAGAAATACAGAACATCAGAGAAAACTGTATTAACTTCATATTTTAAATTTATTGTTAGGTACAGACACACACACGAATGAAGAAATGCCTTCACTGTGAAAACAAAGGATTACTCACCTTTCTAAACTCTCCTTTTTCTTGGTCTTCTTACTGCGCCTAACCATTCGGCTCCTGTAGCTGTTCCTCCTGGCAGGTCCTGTCTTGATGGAAGTGTTTTCAAAAGGAGTTGTCATTACTGAGACTTTGTTGCCGCTCTGCCAAAATGAAGGAAGATGCTTTAAGTAATACAAGAGATTTTGCCTTAAACTGAATCTACACCATACATGCAAATGCAGCAAGAATGAACTCCAGAATAAGAAGTGTTCCTGCAGACATTATCAGGCACAGTTAGTATATGAGGACTGAGAAGTTCTTAAACTCTGCTGTATTTCCTGACTTCCTCCATTCAAGCTCCAAGACAAGAAGTAATTCCAGTAATTGTAGCTAGACATGAGGACACCGAGGATTAACCAAGACTGCAAATTTCAAGACAGAAGCTTCTATAGAAAAACCTGATTTTCCCACGAAGAACAGCTGTAACTGCACAGCGGTCCATTCACATCTCAGGACATCAGCTGTTACAATGATGAAACAGAGGAGAAAAATGAAATCTTCACTGTCAATCCCAAAGCTCATTTTTATCTTGTTCAAAAGGGTAAACAAATAGAATTAACCTAAGCTTTTTAGCACTGATTGCACAAAGAGATGACTCCATAAAAATAGTTATTTCCTGCTGATTTTATGTTTTAAAAATCTGTAGCTCCTGCTCAGCACTGTATACCCCTACAGTAAACTTCCTTTCAAAGAAATTGCAATAGTCCAAATTAATGGTACAATGCAACAAATGAAGTTATGGATAAATAATGATCACTTGTTTTGAGTTTACTCTTTTAAGTAGTGAGCAGAGTTCTCTTTTTTTTTTTCAGTATCTGACCTAAAAAACGAGTACACCATTGACTGCCTTAAGTCACAGAATTTTCTCTTACATATTCCTGCAAAATTGGAAAGCTTGGAAGTTCCTGCTGGTTTGAGAGAAATAAAATAAAGACTGTATTAAAATAAAATAAAGGAAAAGTGTACTTTCATCTTTCTTTAGCTTTTTATATTTTCCCGTCTCCTCATTGTTTTCCAGTGCCTTTTTTTTCCTTTTTTCTAACTGACTACTCACTTTGACAAGCAGAGCTCTGCATGTAACACCATAAATTGTTAATAACATAGGAAGCAAATATACAGCTGTCTAAAGTAATTCTGACCTACATTAGCTTACACTCAAAAGATTACATGAAAAATGAGATATGATGAGCTATAGAGAAAATAAAAGTTGGTTGGCTGGTTTTTTTTGGTTTGTTTCCATGAAAAAACTATGATTTTTTTAACAGGATAGACTTCTGAAAACTCCACAAGAAAAAAATGTAACAGATTACTCATGAAAGCCCAGCTGTAGGGTGAGAATTTTATTAATCTAAGAAGTTCTGTTAGACATGCCTGGCTATATGTGAGACAGCAACCTTTTGGGCCCTAGTATGAAAGGTGATCTCCGTATTGCAGGCAAGGAAGTATTTCATATTCTTTTACTTTTTCTCACTGATTTCAGTTTTAAGGAGGAAAAATGAGAAGTATCATCCTTGTCAAAAGCCTGAATTCTCTGATGAAGATGTAGGCACTAGAGAATATGCTTGAAAAGGTCAATTTTTTTTGAGAGACAGAGACATCTCTTTGTTTCATTGTCTCGAATTTACTTCAGCTATCTCTGCATCAGTGCAAGTCTATGACAGAGAATCTAAAATCACTGCACAATACATGAAAGTCATTGGCCCTTTTCCAGACATGTGGTAACAGCAGTTTAGAGTTTGTACTTCTAAGAACAATAAAATCTAATAACTAATCTCAAGAAAACAAATATAACCCCACTATTGGTGAAAAAAGCAATCACTTCAGTATCTCAGGTGTCCAAGAGTTACCTTTAACAACAATTCAATGACTTCTGTATGAACAAGACCATGTACTGGCTCTCCATTGATATGAGTAATCAGGTCTCCAGCTTTTAAACCTGCTTGGTAAGCTGCACTTCCTTCTTCCACATTCTGAAGAAGAGAGTAGAAGAGAATATACACAAAATTAACTCCAAACTCCAGTTTGGTAATGAAGAAACTTACTGAGTTATATAAAGGAAGAAAAGAAGAAAAATACATTCATCTCTTTCACCATCTCTTACTTCAACTTTATATTAGGTGGGGCCTGGAATAGTTTCAGAGCTCACTGAAACACTGCTGGTTGCTAGGGGTATTAAGTATGCTCTGTAAAACAGGGAGTTTTCATGGCTGATAAGAAGGGGTGGTTCACTACCCACTGCAAAATTTCAGAACTGAGTGAAGATTTTTAGCATCTGACAATGAGAAACACTTATATAATTAAGGTAATGGTCACATGCAGTACTCTAATCACAACAAAAATTAACTCCACTATATGGTTAAGGATTGTTCCTGTTTGTTTCATGTTTCCCATTAGAGGGGTTGCTGCAACACAAAAGTGACAAAGGACCAACCCAAACTGAAAAATATTTTGAAGGTGGATTAAAAAATTTATTATATTTTTTAATGAGTTCTTTATGTCACACAGACACTGTTGAGGACTACAGTGCTAACAGAGTTAACAAACTGATGCTATTTTAAAAAAAACCCCAAGGTTTAACTTTTACTGCAATGTACCATTTTCCCCTTCCTTTCACTGGTGTGATGCTACACTAGTGGCAAGAAATAATTATTTTCATTTATTCCATTATCCACTAAATGTTCTCCAGATTCAGTGTTCTTGATAGATTAATAGGTCTAAGGGGTAAACAATATGGATAAAAAATGAATAACACACTACAACAGCAACACTACTTAAAAATACACAATACATATTTAAAACTAAGCTGTGTAAAAAACTTAGAAGTCTTTTGATAAATATGTAATAATTTTTTAGGGTAGTTGAAATAATTTCTATACACACACTATTTATGTACATATAATTTATACAATATAGAAAATCATAATGTGTTACCAACAAAAATTATAAAATAAATACATATATATGTTCATAAGTATATAATTATTTTACAATTAAGGAGGCTGACAACCAAAGAATTGTTTTAGCTCTCCCACTGTGTAGTGAAGAGAGGATGAAAAATACATGATTTATCCAAGACATATTCCTGTGCCAATGAACCTCAAAAATATTCACAATTCCAAACAATCTGCACATTTCTACACAACAGAAAATCAGTGCTNCACCTATTTTTTCAACAATTTCTTTTTAAAACTTCCTACATTTGTGGATCCTGACCCAAATCAAAGAGGGTCTGCAGCAAGCCTTTGGTTTTCTAAGACACAGTACTCTGAACTCAAGACACTATTCTTCAGAACTGATAAACTTGCCAAAAGTTAAAGTGAAGTTGCAGGAGTTCAACATCACATGTAGATAATGCTTCTGCCAAAGATAGCAGAAGCATTGCTGTCTTCTCTACAGGCAACTTCCCTTGTGTACAGGCAGAATTTAATTCTAGGAAAAACTGCTTGGCGTATCATTGTAATTTATACAGCAATTGTCAAAAAAGATGTACCACGGGCACAAAAAAGTGAATCGATCATTACAGTGTACTGTGGCCGCGCATCGGCAAGAAAACACGTATTGTCTTACCCAAACAATGTGGTGCACAGTGTAGATATCGCTGTCACCCACATAAACCCTGATTGCTCGGATGGTAAAACCATACTTTTTTCCTGAACTGTGAATTACAATCGGCTGATGAGGACTTGCAACAGCAATTGATGAATCACGGCTGGGAGATGAATCTCGGGATGATGAAAGGTCAGATGATAGGGAATGAGGAGACATAGGACTTCCCAAAGGAGAAACACCAAAAACATCTGGAAGATAAATATTTGCCTATTATACTCTGAGCACACACAAATTTTCTTTAGTTTAATGATATCTTTGTATTAAAATATGTCATTGTCTTTGTTTAAACAAGCTCTCCTCTTCCTCCTTGCCTGATATGCGTATTAGTGAATGAGAAGTTCAACAACTTCTCAACAAGATATTATAACTTAATTCTTTTCCCAAGAGTGTAAACCGTATTGTGTAATGCAAGGGTTAATTTGTTAGATGAAGACTGCTTTTTCCTTTTGCACAGGAAATACACTCACTGCTAACTTTGCAAGAACAATTCTCAGCATTTTTCCTAGCAAACACTGATTGAAAAGAAAAAGAAAATCAGAGGAGGGTAGCAAATGGTATCATGAGTACACCCAAAATTATTCCTCAAGTAATCCAGCAATGCTTAACAAATTACTAGCTGTTTTCTTGGTTTCAGATATATATATATAAAAACAGATTAAAGACTACTGCAATTAAACCACAATATCTACTGGTTACCTAGTGCAGTAACTCAGTACTTATAGCAAGGCTCCACTGCTACATTCTGTTGCATCATGCAAAGACCACAAGAGTTTCTTGCAACAATACCAATACAAACTCCGGTTTATTTTACTGTTTTGAATGCACTATGTGCTCAAGCTTGTGCAAATCTGAATACAATAGCAGCAGTTTTGACTTCAGTTCTGAACGACTAGGAAACAAAGTACCAATCCTTCATGTGCAAACATTCAATATTACTGTTTTACATCAACTTATAGCATTATTTCTGGCTCCAGATTTTGAGAGCTTGATCTAGGTCAGTGTAGTACAAGTAGGAGGCTACATGCTATTTTAATTTTTTTTGACACTGCTCTTCTGTTTATCAGCTTTTCTTATGGGGGGATGAGAGAGAACTAGTAATGTGCTGCTTTAACAAACATCTGTTTTAGTGAGCTAGTTAGAACCTAATCTACAGCCCTACTGTCAGATGGACCAAGGACTGAAGTCACATCCTGCCGTGCATGCTCAAGGTCAAACAAGGTAGTCACCATTAAGTTTCATTTTTGCCTGTCAGAGAAGGCCCCTCAGCTGTAGTGTGAGCACCATAATTTGCTGTCAAGATTGCACCAACTAGTTATGCAAGTGAACAACAAGAGAAACAAAAAAGAGTGACACAGAATCAATTCTGGACTATACAGAATCTTGCATTTGCATCATAAGCCTTCCTAATATTGCACAAATCATTAACATTTCAAATGAGATTTACCTCCTGGGATCATGAGGGACAAAGCACTTGCAGAAAGAGACTTGGTGACTTTTCCAGAGATCTTCTTTTTCTCTGTGCTTTCCAATCGCTGTCGAGCCATATGAGATGCAACTTCACCAGCTGGCTTTGAGGAGTTATCTGTACTGTCCACACTCTCACTTCTTCCATTTATTTGATCTAAGTGTTCTGAAAAACTACCAACTGTACAAAGAAGAAGGGATAAAGACACTGAAGAAAAACCAAATATTCTTTGCCTAATGGACCATAGAAAAATAAATTACTCTTAACGGCTTAAGTGTAAGAAAAGGGAAGGTGACATGGTCTGAGTTTTCATTGCTGTGTTAATGCCAACACCTTTACATGGGACCCAGGGGATAGAAAGCAAGACTTGGGATACAGCACAATCAACATCAAGGTTTTAGACAAGGTAAGGAAATGGAAGAATTCCCTGAGGAATTTTTTTTCCTCCAGGAACAGAAAGGAGGGAGGAGGAGGAAAATGTGGAGACTAAATGGGAAATCAAGGGCTTGGGAATAGAAGGGTGTATCTTTCAAAAACTCAGTGAGGTACAAAAGAGAAATATGCTGAAGATTGCTAGATGTGTACATAAGAAACTAAGGCCCTAAAGTCTACTGAAATACAGCAAGTATTTGAGCAGGGAGATGATGCTCAAAATTAATTAGAGAATGGTTTGCAACACTTCCTCCTAGATTTGTAATGACCAAAATGACTTCCAGTCAAAGAAAATCCTCTCAATTCTGAAAGTTGTATATCCTAGAGAAGTCTTAATTAAAACCACACAATGTGTAGTACAGAGTGTTAGATCTGACCTGATCTTAAACTAGATCCCTGTTGGGATAGCTGTTTTTAAAAGCAGTTCTGAAATGCGTGACTTCTAAATATATGAATGCTACTGCACAAGAAGGTGGTCTGCAACTGTTTGTAGTATCATCAGTCAATTCCCCCACTGCCAACTACCTGATAGTGTGGAGCTGCTGATTGTACTTGCTGGAGTGGTGACTTCAGTTTCGTCTTGCACTATTTCATCACCCACAAAGGCAGACTTTTCCTGCTCCTCCCGGGGTCCCCGTGAGCTGGTGGAATCATCCTGCTCTCCTTCGGCTGATACAGACAATTTTGGAAGCAAACCAGAACTGCGTTGCTGCCGGCTACTGTCAGTCTCAGATGAGATGGATGTAGATATTTGCTGTCTGCACGAAAAATAAACAAACTCTCATGCAGTTAATGAAATGAGGAGAACTGCTATCTGGCAAGCAGGATGTAGATTACTTGCTGTACATCCTTCTACTTACATTTCAGAATATTCTGAACTCCAGCTTAAAGATTCCACAGAAGGCAATGCTACACTTTTTGTTTTGTCTCCTGCATCTTCCTTTTCTTCACCTTGAATTTGAGTGACACGATCTATACTACTAAACACCTATTAAAGAAAAAAAAACCGACAAAAAATTGAGTCATCACCAACACATTTGATATAAAAAAAAGATATGCAGAATCTACAGTTCTACGATTTTAAATGCTTAAACAGTATTTCAGGGTGCAAACTTCAAACTCCTTGAATCTTTTAAAACTTCCAACAGTTCATGTTTTTAAAAATCCTTTCTTGGTTTCTCATGTACAGGAACACAAATAGAGCCTCTTCTCTTTATGAATTTATCAGTTTTCTCATCATTTCAAAGTGTGAACCAAGACAGTAAAGTCAAAATCCTGGGTGCTCTCTTCCATTATTTGCTGCCAATTCATCATTCACTGTATTGCCTGAGCATGTCCACTCTGCTCCTACAGATCTCTCACCAGCAATAATTAGCTCTCATCTCAGCTACTGGAGTATACTACCTTTTGGGCAGTTTTACCTTCAATTCAGAGCATTCAGATCACTCTCTCAAAGCTACATTTCTTCACGACTGGAACACATGCTAACCATTACCCTGCTTTTTCCTTTGGTCATTAAATTAATACCTACACAGTAGTTCTGTAGCATTTGTTACTCTATCACCTACAAGATATCCAGGATACAACTGGAGCAACATGAAAACTATGTATAAAGAAACCAATGCTAAAAACGTGTATTAGCATTTAACACAACACTCTCTTGACACTTTCTGTTATGCTACCATGAGTCTCCTACAGAAAATACTATCATACTCAAATAATTTTCCATTAGTATCTTAAAGATTAAAGAAATAACTTTTCTACACAATCTCCCCGTATTCTGATTCAATGGTATTCACTGTATTGTTGCTCAAGTTCAGTTAACATCACAGTTTCTCGAAAAAACAAGGCCCTTCATATCTTTTCTATATTTAACATTTCCAAAATTTGCAAAAGTAGAACAATACATACTAAGATTACAAACATTTTACTTACTTTTGAAAATCTGTGTGAACATGAGGAAAACTGTCTTATCTCTAAATTAAAATCTTCATCATTGGTATCATCTTCTTCCTCAGTTTCCATATGGTGATATTTCTCAGACCGAGCTACAGACAAGGGTAAAACAATATCTGAATTTACTGGGAAGAATGGATACCAATACCAAGTTTTAATATTAAATAAAAATCTAGTTTTATTTTTAAGATTATTTCTGCTGAAGTGTCAATTCACTGGTGAAACTGCAAGATGCCAGTGATTCTGATAAATTCTGAGATTTTAAAAGCAGTAAGCAAGAGTCAAAGACAGTGATTACTTAAACAAGGCATTCACCACTTTTTTTAATACCATAAAACACCTACTGTCAAAATAACTTGTGTCATCTTCAGACTCCAACTGTGGAATAAATTCTGCTTTCTGCCTCAGCAGACTATTCCAGTCAAGGCTCCTGAAGAACTGATGCTGCTTTACTTCATATGCACCACCTGGAGGAGCCAGAGGAAAACACTGAGCAAACTGTGCCAAATCCTTTGACATTTAATGAACTAAACCCCCAGCCAACAATGCAAATAATCATGGAAAGGCATAGTTATCACTGTACTCATGAACATCTACTACCCATTCGCATTAGAATATCCTAAACCTGTCAGAAATACTCCCTGGCCCAGTTTTGTTGTGGCCATTTCTTTTAACAATTCATTGCTTTATCATCTCCTCCCTTTAAGATTTTTATTTTTCCAGCTGTATTAATCTGTTAGCTACACGTTAATCAGAATCATCATATGTAGTTCTACAAATATAGATATGTAGACTAGGGAGTAAGTACAAGTTATAAAACAATGCAGAATGATTCTTAATAGTTGCTTAATATAAATACTATGGCTGACTTTAGAGATCCTTTCAACATTTTATTACACTTTCAACATTTTATACACAATTCTATGGGAAATACCCTATCACTTCTCTATTTATTACCGCATGTTTGCTCAATGTGTGTTAAATCATTACATCAAGAACAGTAAAGTCAGAAAACAACAGCAACAACACAATGAAATACCGGAAATTTTGTCCTGGGATGGTGGAAGATGATGTCATTAATAAACATACATCTAATTCTAAAACCTGAACAAGTAATCTGCAGCAGCAAGACCTGCTGCCAGGTTGTTTTGGGTTTATGTTGGATGGTTTTGGCAGTGGGGAGGCTACAAGGGTGGCTTCTGTGAGAAGCTGCCTTCCTCTATATCCAGCACAGCCACTGCCAGCTGGCTCCAAGATGGACCCACTGTCAGCCCATCAGCATTATCTGGGATAATGTATTTAAGAAGGGGAAAGACTGCTGCACAACAGCAGCCAGAAGAAATGAGTGAGAACAGGTGAGAAGAACAACTCTGCAGACACCAACATCAGTGCAGAGGGAGCTCCATGCACGGGAGCTGAGAATCCCCTGTACCCGAGCCCATGGAGGACCCCATGGCAGAGCAAGGTGGATCCCTGGTAGGGACAAGTGGCACAGAGGAGCCTAAGATCCTCCTGTGAGCACGGCTGCTGGCAGAACTTGTGACCCCATGGGGGCCAATTCTGTTCCTGAAGACTGCACCCTGTGGGAGGAACCCACATTGGACCAGGGGAGTAGTGTGGGGAGGAAGGAGCGGCACGGTAGTATGTGATGGATGCACTGACCACAACCCCCATTTCCCATCCTCCTTCGCTGCTTGGAGGGAGGAAGTAAAGCAGTAGTGTTAATTGGTGATGAATTAAATTAACTTCCCTGAGTTTTGGTATGCCTGTGATGGCAATTTCCTGTCCTTATCACAACCCATGAGCCTTTGGCATATTTTCTCCTCCTGTCCAGCTGACAATGGAGGAGACTGAGGAGGTGAGTACCTAGTGGCAAGCCAGGGTCAACTCAGCACATTGATACAGCATGTATAATTCCCTATGTCAAAGCAACAGAGAGAAAAAATGAAATCTCCAGGTGGTTTCTAAGTCAGTATTAAGACATCTAGATTGGGTTCTTTGCTTTTCATACTGCACTAGGGAAATATTCAAAGAAGCCAAATCTTCCCAAAGCAGACCAAAATCACATTTCATCATAACAGACAAGCTAAGCAGTGATATTTCTCTGAGCACAGTAATGGGATATTACATCAGAACTGTGTAATTCTTGATTGGTATCAGACACTTCAAGCTCAAAGAAGTCTTTTTCATTGCTGTTTTCCTTCTTCAAAGTAAGTATAGTATCCTGAGCAAATGAACAATTACAATTTTCATGAAGCATTATGCAGCTTGCTAATATGTATTAAACAGACAGGATTGTAATTTGAAATGCACGGTGGAGCCTGGCATAAACCATGATGTTTTTCAATGACCTGTCACACTGCAGCCTCCATTTCTTGTGAGGGGATTCTAGCACTTCAAGATCCTACAACTTTATTGTGGTTTCTGAACTCCCTGCTTCAGAGAAACAGATGCCTTATTTCCTTCTTCAAACTGCTAACTCTTAGACCAGAGGTTTTAAAGATGTCAGTTCCCAACTGATCACCACAGTGCTTCATATTGTGGTACTGATCATTCAGTATGTAAGCCAGCCTCATCTCACCCAATTAACGTTCTCCATCAACTGTATAGCAACAGATACAGAATTTGCAATCCATTTCTGATCTAGCCTCTCACAGGGCAACAGTCTTGAATTTACACTGTGTTTATCAGGAAAAACATCCTGGCAATGAAACAATGCCTAGAAAGAGTGTATTTAAAATAAGGGAATAAAACTAGTTTTGCATTTTCACTTTGCCTTTGGCATGGGTGCCCTCTGCAGCAGAAGAAGCAGGCAGCAAGTGGAGAAGATACTGGGGCATGACACCTTCCTGAATCCTAACTTGTTCAACATGGGGCAAGGGACAGCAATAAACTTTGCTGGATACCACTTAGTCCAGACCATCAGTTATGGTGAAGTCTAAGGGCTGTTCACCCAGATCCCAGACATCCAAGCTGCGAGGGACATGCAGTTTGTATCAGTCACATCATCATGTCTTGAAGGAAGTCAAAGGAAGACATGTCACTTGGGACCATGCCAACAGTACTCAGCGTCTGGATTATAATCGTGTTTCCCCTGAGCAGAAGTGATAAGGAGAGTTATGAACTCATTCCTTAAGCTTTTTTTTAATTATGCCTAAAACTACGTAGCACAATTGGACTCAGTTTTGTGAGCAATTAGCCAAGTACTCTCATGCTGACTCAACCTGACATTTGATTTCCTTAGCATCCTAAATGTGTTTATGTTCATGGCATACAATGTTCATTGCAAATAAGACTATACCATATTTGGACTCTTTTATACAGGTGGATTTTTTTTGCTGTGTTTACCTAGCACCTTGCCTAAAGGGATGGCAGTCACTGACTAAGGTTCCATACATTAACTTAAAAATCACACACAACATTCATTACAGAATTTCCTCTCACAGAAACTCTCAAATAAATCCTGATCCATTAGCAAACAAATAAACTCTTATTACATAAAAACACAGTACTTTCATTAGCTTATGGAAGTTTTAATACTTCTTTAACATTCAGTTTTATTTTAATTCTTTTTCATATGTGGCAGTAGTGCTTCATAAATGAGAATGACAAGATTTCTCACCACACAACTTCAGACAGTCATTTCTGAATAAGTAGTTTGAGTACTCATCACCCACCCTAACACCTGGAGGAATTAATATGCCAGGCTAAGATACTTCTCAAAAAGGAAGTTGTTTATTGATTCCCCTCCTAGATTTCTGTATTTAGTAATTTCATACCATATTCATGAAGAAACTCCATTCACTGACAAACAGGGTCTTTGAGAAATTTCTGTGCTATTTATCAAATTAGGAGAAGAGTAAATGCAAATGAGCACAAAAACCAGGACATAATCATGTTAAGTTCATGTTACTTGTCTGAATCTACAGATTATCATAGCACATTGTCATACTGCATTGTCATGACAGATGTTTCCCAAGCAAAACAAAAAGGTTAATAAAAACTCAAAAGCTATTTCTAGTATATTAACAATTTAAAACGAGTGGCTCCTAACCTGTTCCCAGTCTTTCCAAAGGATTCTGCCTAAGTAGCAGAGTAATCAGATCCTGGGCATCTGGAGGTGGTGCCTCATCCTTTTCAGGCCAGTTGATTTCATCTGAAAAATAAGAAAGTTACTTGATATTGCTGAAATCTGATCCCAGCACAAATTGCATGAATGGTCTCAAAAGTGATCCACCAGCAAGGCAGAGTTAAAGAAACTTTTTCAGCTTACTCTGCTGCATACCAATTATTCCTAATTTTTATACTCTCTGCATAAACATACTATGTTCCCATTTCCTCCAGAAATATCACTTAACACAGAACTGTGTTTAACAGCAGAATACATGAGTGCTTGGCTCACGGAAAACTTTCAAAATATTAGCACAACTTGTATGCTCTCTCTTCCCCCACCAAATCATGGTTTAAACTGTAGTTACATTTCACGAAAACTGTTGTCAAGGTGGTTAGCTGCTGTCAAGATGCTGACCTGACAGTTGCTGCTCACATCTGTGCTCCTTCTCTAATGTTAGTAGATGCCCTGAAGTCACTACTCCCATGACTAAGGGTCAAGGTGTTAGACTGTGCTCTGGCAACATGCATGACAATGGAGCTTTTTTTTAGGAGTCTCATACTTCCGTATCACTTCCCTCTACCAACTTACACTACTATGGCTTTTGCACTTCATAGCAAGCTGGATCTAAACCATATAATCAAGACAGGAAACATTTTGTATGAACATGAACTTTCTAACAGCCAACAAACAGCAAGTTTTGCCTGATTTTTTGTGGAAGCTGCCTCCACAAATGTAGTGCAGGTTTAGACAAAACTCTGCAGAAGTTCCTTGGGAAGTACAAGGATTTTGGCATCGGAAAACCAGCATACATGGAGCTCCAGAAATACAGAAAGCTTTTAAGGATTTTGTTGTCATTTTATGATCCAGGGTTCTTCTATAAAATAATCATAACTGGATAAATAATCATCAGAAGCTACATGTAGGTTTAATCTTCATATTTCAGAGTTTAAGGAAAGGTACTGATATAAACAAGACATGAAATATAACCTGTTTCTGGAGCAATATTTTAAATTCTTATCACTTTAGGTATCTAAGTCTACACTGAGGCCTCCCACAGCTGTCCTTGCACAACCTGAAGGCAGGAAAGGAAAAGGAGGCAGCAATATTTTGAAGTAGAATTTTAAAGAGAATGTAGATTTTGCTTAGGAAAACTGGAAGAAACATCAAGGCTACAGTTTGTTTTTTTAAGATGGCTCTTACAGTCAAATAGAAGAGAATAATTTATTTTAGCATTTTATTTATTTTAGGAAACATATCCAACTACCGTTTTTCTAGAGATACTAAGAATTTTTTCAGTAAGTAAAGATATTTCAAATTAAAGAGAAGCAACTGGCAAATCAACATCAAAACATAAACCTGAGACAACCAACAGTCTTGTTGAGTGGGAATAGATTTTGTTTACAAATAGACTTCTACAAATAATTTCTGTACTATAAATTGACACATTCGAACACATGAAGATATTTACAAAACTACCAGCTAGATTATAACACATGACGATATGTTTTACAAACCGTAACATTATTGCCACATGTAAAATAAAGCCTAAAGTACAAATTTTGTCTTTAATTTTAGGACTATTCCCTTCCCTTCTCCTGGTCAGGAAGCATAAGAATAATACCACAGGTGTGTGTGTGTCTGGAAATGCAATATAAATATGAGTTATTTCCACATTTGCCTGCCTACAGCTTCCGCTGCAGCTGAAATCTGATTTAGAAAATAAAGCATGGATATACATTGCAGCCATGGGGCACCCAGAAAACAGACAGCATTTGCTGCTTGTGTTAATTAAACACTTGATTCTTCTTGCCACTCAGGCCTCAGCATATCACATCAGAAAACAACATAGCTGAAAACCCACAAACACATAGAATGTCACATGCATTTTAATAGCTTACAAACAAGTCTGGCTTTCAGCTTCAGAGAAAGAGGAAAGAAAGATGACAGAATGCCCCTTTAGTACAAAAAGGGATTTTGTTGCATTCTCACAGAATGAGGAACCAGAGGTGCATTCTTAGCTATTGGACTTTTTAAGCAGACCATAAAACAAATTGGGAAATACTTAGTAACAGAGGTGCCATTCTGTTAACCTTGTGTTATAAATAGTGACCCTCTACATCTATGCATTTGGGAAATTAATGGAAACAGCAGGTAGGATAGTAAACAATTCTGTTTAATCATCATTCAGTTTTGTTACAAGGCACATAACAATACTTAGGGTCGGTCTGCAGGTTAAGATCTAAAGGCTTATTGAATTTTAAATGGAAGAAGAACAGCTGCTACAGAAATAACATTACACTCCAACAATCACCAATGAAATCATTAACAATCTGTGAATTGAATTAGTTTTCTTTTTTTTCTCATTATTTATTATTTGGGATACATTTGTTTTAGAGTTTTATTATATCTTTGTTAATGTCTTTATTGTGCCATGAGGCATTTTCCCTTTTACGCAAATTTATTTTAACTGTTTCTTCTCTGGTATAATTTCTTTACCAAAGACAGAAATCATTAGTACATAGTAGCACTACATTTTCACTAACATTGCTTCTCTCTTCCAAAGAGTGCAGCTCAATCCCTGGGCTCTATATCAATGAATTTCTGTACTTAGCAACAATATACAATAAGTTCAGCTTTTTATCTAAATTAATTGTTACTGTTTTGATAGGAAATTGTGTAGTCTATCAGTAAAATTGAAATATATTTACTAATAACAGATTTTGTGGTTTTTAATGATGATCCTCACCACTGATTACTTGTCCAAAGAGCTCTTCTGGTGTATCTCCAAAGAATGGCACACATCCAACAAGAAATTCATAAAGAATAATTCCCATTGCCCACCAATCCACTGGTTTTCCATAACCTTGTCTCAGTATCACTTCAGGAGCTATGTATTCAGGTGTACCACAGACCTAAAAGAAAGAAAACAAGCATGATGGCAAAGCAAATCTTGATTGAGCTATGTCACATTATTAATAATTCCTGAAATGTAAATTAACATGAAAACATGGAAAAGAATGGAATTCAGTTGGGTTTAGTCTTCTGAGTTTGCATAACAACTTATGGTTTTAGAATAACCTACCTACATTAAGTGGCATCATAATCTACATCTGTGTATCTGTCGTGCAAAGGACAGTTTGTGCTTTGCACACAGGAGTCAAACACAGCAAGTATCTTATTTAACTCAAAACATATTGTTATCCTTATATGAAAGTTGTGATGGTTTTATCTTAAGTAACTTTTACAGTGAACAGATTGTGTGCAACAGTAATGAGGCATGCTTAAAGGGAATTGGGCCATAGAACAGATTTTAGCCCCCCTGATTGTACAACACATAATGAGCTCCACAAGTACTCTGCTGAGACTTGTGAACTTGTTACAAAACAGTTTTCCATTTGTCTCTCTCACAGATTCCCTCGCACACACTTAGGTTGTTCATCTTATTAATAGATCTTAATGTAAAAAGGAAAAACCTAGAATAATCTTCAGTGCACCAGTTAAAGTTCTTGACATACTCAACTGGAACACTAATACAGAAATAATTATGGTTTATTCAGTATTATTCAGTATGTTCTGCTGGCAAAATATTACTTCATGTGAATACTCAATGTAGAAATGAAAAAGGCTGTTTCTTACTTGTTTGTCGAGGAATTCTCTGGCATCCTTCTCAATGTGACCCTCGTACAGATTGGTAGTCAAACTCATTAGCCCCACTTTTGACAGGCCAAAGTCTGTAAGCTTTATATGGCCCATGGATGTTACCAACAGACTGAAAAATACAAAGATTTTAAATCATTGTGATATAATTCAACATTACGTGCTTCTCACTGTTATTACTATTGCAATTATAATACTTAGAGGAAAATGTTTCATTAGCACTGTAAAATTATAAATACAGCTTAAAAAGTACT
>VZTB01002878.1:173195-184635 GCA_013397245.1 Thryothorus ludovicianus | reverse complement strand
TGTGTGTGTGTGTGCAGTGATCAGCCCTGATGCAGCTGCTGTGTGTCCCTGGCACAGGGCTGCTCTGGGGTGGGCAGGGTGTGCAGAGCTGTCTGCAGCCCTCTGTGGCCCTGCGCTGGCTGGGCAGGCGAGGCTGGATGGGCAATCCAGCTGAGCTCCAAACCTCCAACATCTCGTGTTCTTTCAGGAGTAAATCCATTGTTCTGTCAGCACGTTCATATTGCTCTGAGGGTAAGAGCAGTGAACACTTGTGCTGGAACATTGTCATTGATGATGAGGACTTTAACATCTCTAGACCTGCTCCTGATAGTGAATTAGTTCTCTTGTAAAACTGAGCAGAAACAAGATCCAGAGGGCTTGCAGAAGCTTTTTTGCTGCTGACCACTTGAACTTGCTTGGCTGCTTAAACTGCATTAAAGAAAATGCTACATAATATTATAAGAAATTATTTTCACTGATTTTTTTCTTCTGCTGTGGGGTTACTGCAGATGTGAAGATAATGTTCTTGAAGCAGCTCTCTCAGTGGTTTATTCTGAAGTTACCGTTTCAATGGTGTAAAATTCCATTAGATTAATTACACAGACTTGTATTGGAATTTGCTTCTCTTCCTACTGAGTATGAAGACAGAAACCTATGGGAGTGCAGATCTCTATGATGGAAAACCACTTTCCTTGCAAAATATGCAAGGAAGGAATATGCTTTAGAATTGGCAGAGTGATGCGACCTTACTGGTACAGGACTGGACCAGAAGTGCTTGTTCGTCTACCTTTGTGATTTCTTAGGTTCTTAACATTACATGAAATATTGTCCATTAAAAATTTGTTTTATTTCTTGTGGTGCATGTGCAGATGTGAAGTTGTGGAGAATTTTTTTTGTGAAAGTCTGTAAAGAAGACAGAGGCTTCTCTGATGATCTCGCTTCCTCTTAGAGAAGTTATGGGTATAAAATGCATGATGAAAATATTGTATCAATTATATCTTTAAAAAGAAGTAAAATTTCTAAAACATTTGAAATTTAAATATGCTGCTTGAACTTCATGGACGAAATAGTCAAGTGCCCCTTAAGTGCTCATTCTCTGTGTGTGTATATCACCTATGAAAATGTGACCAGTCCTTTTCAGCCACGTGTGTAACCTTTCCTACGTGGTACCTGCAGCCTGCATCCTTAGCAGGGAAAGTATTAATCCCTGATGAGTGCAACTGGAATGGTAGGTGAAGTCAGCAGAAATCTTTCTACCCAGTGAGCTGGCAGGGCATGTTTGTAAGCCAGCAAACTGCAGTGCTTTGCAAAATATTATGGATCCAAAAGCACAATGAATTATGTCTGCCAGATTCACAAAGCTAGGATTAAGAATAGCTGTAACGTCTGCTGCTGAGGGTATATAGAGCACATTATCTGGTCTATTTTCTGGGTTTCTAAACACGTTTTAGATGTGCACTGACAGCCTGTTACAGTATAGTTGGTGGCTTTTGTAAAATGAGTGATATGGTTATAATTTGGTTTCATGTAATTTTCCAAATGGAAGGAGCCATGCTCAGTTTAAACTTCTGGGCAAAAATAGTTTTCTGTGTTTTTTTTCTGTGATCAGAGTTGCTGATGATTCCTTGTTCAGGAGTCAGTTTAATTTCTGTGTGTGTGAACTGATAAATGGTGGGAGGCTGTAAATGCTGATGTGTTTGGTCACTGTTGACATAGATAATTGAATTAAGTGTAGAATCAGGCTAGCTTTCTGCCTGTGGGGTGTGAAGTGTTCATGGTGTTGGACACAATTTGCTCTTCAGGATGGATATCTTTGTCTTCCACCCGGGTAGCTAGATGGGTACATTTGCTCTTCCTGACGTGCTGTCATCCCTTGTAAGCAAGATTTATTAATTTGGCTCCATGTTTGTGTTGTGTTGTTCCTGTGCTTCCCTGGTATTCGTGCCTTGGGGCAGTGTTCTCCTCGCAGTGCTCTGTGCCCGAGCAGGAGCTGTCCTGCCCCGGGGCTGGCACGGGAGCTTCTGGGTGTGATCCCTGTGGATCTGAGCTCTCTCCCCTTCCTGCACTTGCCCTGATTAATCACTCACACGCCACTGCAGGACAGTTCAGACCCAGTCTGCTCGTGCTGAGCAGGTACAGGAGCATCCCCAAGTCACACACACGGTGCTGTTGGCCTGAGAGCCTTCACTTGTGTCAAATCAAATACTGGGCTTGTGCTCAGGTTTCTTGTGTTTAGAATTTCTTCCCTGTCAGTACAAGATACACATCTAATGAGAGTTTAGCAACAAAAACATAGTCTAGGCAAACCACATAAAAAGCCAAAGAATGACATTATGGTGTTTGGAAAGCCTTAATAAAGAATCTTAAAATACTGCCGTGTGTGGAGGGAGCTACTGTTCGCCAAAAGATTTATACAGTGAACAAAAGCAGTGTTAACAGGATGGAATTAAAAACTGAAATATTTCTTTCATACTTTCTTCCTCCTTCTCTTTTCCTGCCACTTTTTTTTCATGTGAAAGCCACTGATTTGACTTCTCATGACACTCTTTTCATTTATGGGCTCTGTTTCTTCTCATTTTTATCTGCCCTCCCCTTTCCCTGACATGCTTTATTGTTTGGTTTTGCCCTCCCTGGATAAATTAATGCATTTTGTAATGCTTTTCTCCTCATCTTTTTCTGGTGTTCTTCAGGCTCCAGAATTGCTTTTGCAACTGTTTGCCAAACTTATTCTCTTGCATGCATATGTTTATCTGTTGCTAACTGTTACACTCGTGATGTAGCAATTTGAGATGCAGAATATTAGGGATTTCTGTCAGATGAATTTATTTGTTAACAATTTGTTAATATAATTGAGTGATGGGTTAGTCCAGGTCAGCAAACCTGACTTGTGAGTTCAGCAGCACCTTTTTGGAGATGTTTTTTGATGTTTTTTGCTGCTGGAGACTCTGGGAAGGAATTAAAAGACGCTTGCTTTCTCTTGGGAAAAGAATTAACCAATGAGCTGAAAACCAAAGCAGGATGAACCCTGCTGGTGTGTGTTTCTGAGAATATTCCCAGTGCTGTGCTCAGGATGAGTCCTGGAGGCAGGAGCAGTCTTCATGGCAGTGTTGATAGTGGGTGGTGGACTTGCTGCTGCTAAATTTGTAGTGATTGAATCTGTCTTACTGCTTAAAAAAGGTGGGTGGGATGGCTGTTTATCTTTGATTCCTTGTGAAGAATTGGGAGAAAAATAAAACAGCTTCATTTGAACTCTGGGAAAGACAGCTGTGTGTATAGATGCTCCCAGGATAGCTAACGTTTCATGGAGGACTTTGGTTTATTTCTGCCAAAATTTTAGTAGTGGAGATGGGTCACAGGAAAGCCTATAAAGGAGAGAAGGCAAGACTGGGTACCTGGGTACTGAATGTTGTGCCAGGAGAGGGGAAATGGTGTGTGCTGAGCAGGCCTGATTTCCAGAAGGAGTCGGACACAGGAGGATGGTTTGTGTGGAAGGGAGGCAGTCACTGCTGCCAGCCTGCATGTGTGGATTTAGGCACTCGGGGCTGTGCTGGCCAGGGTGTGAGCAAGCTGCCTAGGAGTTTACTAACACACCATATCCTGTTTGCAGCCTCAGCTTGGCAGGACTTCTCTGGAAAAATTAAAGATTCCATTTTCTGGCATAAAACCACAACAAGGAGTGGGAGGGAAGTGCAGCTGTCCTGTCCTTAGGTTCAAGCAGCTTGTCTTGCCAGCTGCAGAGAACTGCAGCCTTCAGAGCATGAGTTTAGTTTTCTGCCTGATGGCCTCTGCAAGGCCTTCATTTGGTCCTGATCTCTTGTTTTTATCTTTGTGTGTTTAATTGAGAAATGGCTCTCTCAAAAGCTCTCTAAGAACCAGCTAAAAACTGATATAGACTGCTGACTCTTGGGCTGCCTCTAGTCTTGGTCTTTATCATATCTGAATTCCATTGTGAAGTCACAAACAAAAGCATATCAGAAATAATAAAAAAGGTGCTGTGCAAATAATTGAGTGCTCGGCAAATGTGATAGGATTTTCCAGTTCCAGTGCATTGATGTAGAAGAGCTGACTGTGTGCACAGTGCCAGGAGGAGTGGTCATAGAAAGGTGCCTATTTCCAGAGGTATGTGGAACCATTAGCCAGAGCTGATGACAAATGGAAAAAGCCAAACACATTTAACTAAGCAATTGAGAGCTATTTTACTTTGCTGGTGAAGGTATTTACCTCTGGGCAAGTGACTTCCACCTTAGCTTAAATGACTTTTTCCTTTTTGAGATTCGTGCTCGTCATGCAGTAATAGCAGTGCTTGCTGAATGGCCTGACTGTCGATATTGAGCACTCCTATAAACGGAGTGGAGCCAGTGGTTTCCCATTCATTTTCTAGGTGACAGTGCCTGGATAAATGGTGTTCATCTCTTCTCTTTTCCCCTTCAGTCGCTGATTCCTGCTGTCCCACAGCTATTTTGGTTATGCTGGCACTACCAAAGGTTTCAGGAGCTCTGCTGAGCAAAGGCTGGGAATGGGACTGACATCCCTTCCTGGGCAGTGATGGTTCCTCAGTTGACAATGCTCTGGTTTGCAATTTGGCCTTACTTGAAGAACTGCTTGACAGCTGAGAAGGGGCTCACTGGTGGGAGGAGAGGGAACTCCTCAGGCCAAAAGATGAACAGGCATCATTAGCCCATTCTCTGGTCGACAAAAATCTCTTCATTGCTTTTAAGTGTAGTTTGCTTAGGGCAGGCTGGGGGGAATTGGGAATTCCTTCACAAACTATAAATAATTTATTCTTGGCCTGAAAAATCTTCCGAGTGTTGTAGCAGGCAAGCAGGAGCAGTTGTGTGCATGCATGTGAGCACCTCTCCATTATCAAGTTTATGAGCTAATACAAACATGATTCTTAAAAATAATTAGGTCTGACCTGCTAAGCAGCAAAATCTTACCGTGTTTTTCTACTTCACTTGCACATTTCACATTCGCTGCCTTAAAATTCAATGTATGTATTGTCAGTCTTCATCACAGACACTGGCACTGGTTAAACCTTTCTCTCTGAAGGGTTCTCCATCAGCTTTCCATTATACATTTAGGCACTTGTAATCAAATCACTCCTTGACCTTCTTCTGAGGTTAATACTCGGACCTTAGGTGTGAAAGAGAGACCTCTGATCCTGTTCTCTGGCTGTTCTGTTAGCTGTGCTCTGACCCGCTGCAGTGCATCCTCATCCTTCCACAGCTCTTGATACGAGAGCTGAACAGGTTCTTACTCAGCATTTTCCCTCATATCCAAGTGCTTGCTTTCATTTTTTGTTTTTCCTCTTTTTTTTTTCCTTTCTGTACTGTTTATTGCTAGTTTAGCATGAACTTGGCTCAGGCACTCACCCTCTTACCGGGGTGTGAGAGCTGGCCATGTACAAGTGGGGTTATAAGGTCGGTCTTAGGGAATAAACAGAAAATGTGTGAAATAAACAGAATACCGGACAAAAAGCTATTGATGAACTCTCTTGAGTCTCTGAAATAGCACAGTAACTGCATTGCACTTGGGAAAATTGTCCTTCTGCTGGAATCTCTTCCATTTAGAAGATTTGCAGCAGTCATGGTGGCCTTTGGCTTTGTTGACCTGTTTGTGTCTTTTTGTTTTTCCTCTTGCCCGTACTCCAATGGGTCTGTACCTGTGCAGGGAGCTCCCGCAGGGTTCTGCTCCTGCTGGCCCTTTCCTGCTCCCCAGGCTGTGTCAGAGGCTGTTCCTGCTGTGCTTTGTCCAGGCCTTGGCTGTCGCTGGGGACTGCAGCTGGGTGAGATGCAGAGGGAAGAATTTGTGTGTGATTTAAGAGGGATAATCTCCTGGGGAGCTGTCTGGGCTCACACAGTCCTGCTGCCTCACTGCTGGGCAGACTTGCTCTGGGGCTCAATAGTGGGAGATACTGGCAGGCACAGTCCTTGTGAGACACTGATTGGATTTATTGTCAATTGCTTTGTATTCCTTAGAATGAGAAATAATTTATTTTAAGGAACAGCTTTCTTGGAATGTAGGCTTAAATAGTCATCAGTGGTCTGTTTGTTCTGTTTCCCTCAGGATTAGAAAAGCTTTTGTTGTTGTTTTTTTGGAGATTTTTTTTGCTTTTTGTGTTGCATGTTTTTCCACAAAAAGCATTTTTGTTCCATATTTCCTATCTACCAGCGAGACTGTGGGTGGGTGAGGAGATGAATTAAATTTAGCACTGATCTGATATGGCTCCTAGGACACTCAAATAATGCTCCAGCCTTGGTCGTAATTCAAAGAATGCAGAGATGGTTTACATCTGCCTTGAAGTTGAAAGCAATTCTCTAAGGTGGTTTTGCAGCAGTGCAAGTGGGCGTGTGTGTGTGTTAGCCTAGAACTGGCTGTGTCTGGAGAGCTTTGGTTTAACTCACTAATGATGTGTGAAGGTGGCTGGGGTAGAGTCTGGGACACATAAAGACTGCATAAAGAAACTTTCTGCTCTCGCCTGCCAAACTGATGGTTGTTCTTTTTGTTTGAGATGTAGGATCTAGCTTGGACTTCTGACTGCCGTGTGCATGTAAGTTTGTGGACTTGATATCTACTAATACATGCATCTATTTCTGTGATCCAAACTCTGTGGGACCTGGAAGAAATGAAATCTGAATGCTTGTCTTGCAGAAAGGAATGTAAAATTAGTCATCCCACACCACCCTTAATGCCAGCACTGTAGAGGCAGCAGGTGGAGATGAAGGAAAAAACTTGGTGGAAAATTATAATCCATGCTATAACCTCGTCACACTAAAAATCTTCCTAATTTAGCCTTGGTTATTTCATCTGAAGGACTCCAGAGAGGAAGCAAGTCAGATCTGTTCTGGGTTTGCTCAAAGATTAGGAATGCAGATTTACATTGTATTTGTCTTTGGGAGGTAGCTTGGCAAATTGCAGTGAACTCTCTGTACAAATCTTGGTGAGAAGCAGTCATTTCCTGCTCGGTTTCCTACTGGGCAGGCTGTCCAGATAAACACTGGCCATGCTGTCAACAGTTAAGGGAAGGAGAGCTCTGGGTGCCAGGTGCTCTTGGGTCTTCTGCTTTTTTGGGATTTGGGTTTTTCTGGTGTTTTTTTTTTTCCTTCATCTTGTATAATTTTCATATTATAAAAAATGACTTATGCTTCTATTTTACAATTTGATCTTGCTGAACTACTGCAAGAAAAAGGGCTTGTGACTAAGGGACAGAGTGATGCTTTGTGATACCCTTGTCCTATTCTGAATTCTACATAGAGTCCTTACACTGGGGCTTTGAGGCCTGAATTCATCCTCCAGCTTTAATGCTGTCTTGAAGCACTTGATATCATTTTCCTGAAGAATCAATGGCAAGAGCTGGATATGTCCAAAGAAGTAATTTAGTCTGTGCAAGATCTCTTATCTGAGGCTTCTACTCTTTTTTTGACTAAAAAGAAAGAATTAAGTTATCCTGCATTTATATACCTTGCTAAGCTGCCTTCAGTTAGATGGTGTGAATTTGAACCTGTTACTCACCCATGTCCCCATCTGGAAGTTTCATGTCCTCAGACTTCCTTCCCAGGAGCTGTTGAGGTGAGCAGACAGCTCTGTCACATTGCAGCACTGCTGCCCTTTGCAGTGCAAAGCTGCTACTGATGGTTTTGTTCAGAAAATCAAGGGGCATGTGTGGTTTCCTGAGCGTTACCTTAATGTAGTGGCACTGATTAACGTGTATGTTTTAAGTATATATCATCAAATTGACTGAGATGTAATGTCTTGACATCCTTGGTTAACACCCAGTCGATCTGAAAAGCAGGGCAAGGCAATAGAGAGCCCTGAGAGATGCCTTGTCAGAGTGACAAATTGCCCTTTCTGATTCAAAGGACCAGCTTACATGGCAGAGCTAAACATCTCCTGGAGAAAGGGGAGGAGAGCCTGGGAAAAATACTGTATTGGTTTAGGCCTTCCCATGTATTTTTTGTTTGTTGCTCAGAGTTGAAGCTCTTTGTTTTCCTTCTTCTGAAACAATTTAACAGCAGGTTGAGAGGAGCAAAGCCCCTGGGATTCTGCCTCTCCCACTTCTCGTTCTTATAAACTGTTTACAATCTCCTTCAGTTTCCTAGCTTTGTATGGAAAAGTTCAGTGGGTCAGCTTTCCCTTTAGCTTCATCCATCATTCCAGTCAATTAGAAATAGTTGAGGGCCAATTGCCCGGTCTTCCATTAACTGAGACACTTCAGATTGTTTAAAATAGCATAAAAGCCCTCTTTGTTGACCGTTGGGCAGGCCCTGGATTTCCCCGTTGATGGGCAGCTACCGCGTGGCTGAACAGAGCCCCAGTGTGCCTTTCTGTACTCGAGGATGAATATCCTAACTCCAGGCCTTGGCTGGGCTTTGATTCCTTCTCCTTCACCTCCGCCTCTTGCTCTCCCTGAAAGGTGTGATGCCTTCAAAGGGTGAATTACCATGCCTGCTTCCAAAAAATCCTGCTCTTCTTTGTGGCTTTTCAGAGCTCCTGTAGTTAAGGGTTTTCTCCAGTTGCTGAAATGCTCCTTTTAACCTTGGTGCTTTAAAAGCTCTTGGCGTTATTTGTTCGTCGCTTGTCGTGTGTGTTCTCAAGGACAAAGGAAGTGTGTAAGTGTTCAGGAAACAGTTAGTGCATTGTGGTGTGGGGCTGAGTTCATTCTGGTACCCTGTGCCAGGACAGCCTGCTTTCATTTGAGGCTAACATTTCCCTTGTGTTCTGAACTGAGCAGCCTTAGGGCAGAGCTTGTCAGAGCTCGAGCAGAGCTGGGAGCTTTCTCGTGGGTTGATGTGTTTGGGTTCACATTGAAGTGCACTGAATCCATTGTATACATCCATACACATAAATATGGATACATATTTATACATACAAACTCCGCATTTTATTTCACATGAGAAAACGAAAAAGTAAGTTTACTAAATGGGGGTCAGTTTATCTGCAGCAAAGTAGATATTTATGTATTCCCATGTTTAAGTCATTGTTTGTATTGCATACTCTCCATCCAGCAGTATGTGCTGCCTGGCTTTCAGTACAGGCATGTGGTTTTTGTTGTTCTAGAGCTGTCTTGCTTGAGTGTGTCATCCTTTGATCCCAGTTTTGGGGCAATGTTTCTCCAGTCATGAAGGATTTGGGTAGGTTGGCTGCATACCTGTGCTTTGTTGCTAAGGACTTGGACCTTGCTGTGTTTTTTGAACTGGGGGAAACAGCCTGTGGTGATCCTTGAATGTAAGATCTCCATGTGCTTGCAGGTGCCCTGCCTTGCAGCAGTGCAAGCACTGCAGTGTATGAGGGCTCATCTGATTTTGGAGAGCAAACTAAAAAGAGCAGGACAATCTCCTGTGCTGCTGCCCCTCAGGTGACACAGGCTCAGTGATGGGCACGAGCTGATCAGCTTGGAATCCAGGTTCTGCACTGCTGACATGCATGGAAAGCTCTCAGAACAAATCGGGACAGAGAGCACAGCAGGGTTCTTGAGGCTGTGGTGGCAGAAGAGTGCTGTGACAGGGCAGTAGCATGTGAAAACCAGATTTGAGTCTTCAGCTGCTGGAGAGTTGTATTAGAAAATGTCTACCTCAAATACACCAAGTTCCACAAGTTCCATCAGTGATTTCCTTCCTCTCTGGTGTCCCAGTCTGATCTCAAGACAGATTTTTTCATCAGCTGTGTTCCTCCAGACTTGTCTTTTGTGTCTTTCTCCACACGCCTTCAGCAAATAAAAGCTTGAGGGTATGACTGAGCTGGAAGTGCAGGCCTGAGTGGGAAGGAGACCATTGGGGCAGAACATCAGCCTGAGACTTCACTCTGACAAAGCCAGTGTTTGCCTGCTTTACACTTGGAAATAATCTCATACTTTGCAGAGATTGAAGCTTTAATGAGTAATTTAAAGAGTAGTAGAGGAGAGAGAATCCACATTTAATTGAATTAGCATTGTTGTCCAATTCCATTAATTATGCCCAGACTTGCAGTGTGTTTCACAGGAGCTGATACACTTGAGCTTTGTCCGTGCTGGGGTTAACTGAGGACAAGTATGTCCACTGATGTAGAATCCAGCCTTTGTGCTTTGCAAAAACCCTCAGATTTGGTATCTGACAGTAGCCTGGAGTAAGGAGTAGGTGGAATAGCCTGCACTGCAATCTTCAGAACAAAGGAGATCTTGGGGAGAATGAAAATTTGATGTACATGATTTCGGTGTTCTTGAAGAGAGGCTGTTTTAGTAGAAATAATAATCTCCTGCAATTTTATATTATTTCCAGACTGTTTAAAATTGTTCCATAGGCAGAGAATAAAGAACTTTGTTTACTGTCTTGAAGTAGGATGTCTGATCCTCCTGGGGAGGTTATTCCTTTATTAAAACAGATATAAAATAGCTACTTTGATGGAAATACAACGCTAGGAATTGAAATGGTGATGATTACAGAAGCTGTAGTAGTCTAATGCAAAATAAGCCCTAGGAGATATGTGCCCTAAATGATAAATCACTGTTCTTTAGCAAAACAAGAATTACTGTTATTTTATGTTTCTTGCTTATTTTACAAGGTCTTTAGCTGTTTTCATCTGCGCTTAACTTCTACAGGCTGGAGGTAAATTGATTGTTGCTTTGTGTTTTAAATAGCGTGGCTTTTTTAAAGCACACTGGAGATACAAGTGCAAATCAACAGGATAGGATTCATTTGGTCTCAAAAAAGCAAAAGTAAAGAGAAGAGCCATGACTACTGACACCACATGCAATAACTGCACTGGAATCTGTTTTTTATAATCTGGTAGCATTTTGTAATCTCACTGCTTTGGCTTTGGCAGCCTGCAGTAAGGTAAAGGAGTATGTGTTGTTCTGAACTGGAATTCCCATCCTTCTAACAGGCAGGGAACTACTGGTAGCATTATTCATTAGGGGTGTCACATCCCAGCCCCATCCAACAGCTCGTGGTTTACTCTGGATAATTAGGCATACCTGCCAAATGTTTGCAATCTGAGGTGCATTTAGCAAAAAAGAGTGTCCTAAATACTGGCTTCCAAGCTGAGCACAGAGGAAGTAGTTGAAAGGGGTAATGTGTCCCAGTTTCTGCAATTTGTGATGACCTAAAATCCTTAATGATGGTGTCTGAAAACAGATAACAAAACCTTTGCATCTTTTCTGCATTAGTGTTGGCTTGTGACAGCTCCACGCCAGCGATGCAGGGAAAGTGCTGGGTTTGGAGAGCAAAGAACCACCTGGTTCAGGACTTCAGGGGTGACTGGGTGACAGGCTGTCCCCTTGTCCTGGGCTGTCCCTCAGGCTGTCCCCTTGTCCCGGGCTGTCCTTCGGGCTGTCCCCTTGGCCCTGGCTGTCCCCTTGTCCCTGGCTGTCCCGTTGTCCTGGGCTGTCTCTCAGGCTGTCCCCTTGTCCCGGGCTGTCCCTGTGTCTCACTGCATTCCTCAGTGGCTCCCATAGTAAGAAGGAGGATGCAGTGGATGCTGACTGGGT
>VZTB01002878.1:151124-172962 GCA_013397245.1 Thryothorus ludovicianus | reverse complement strand
CCTGGCTGTCCCCTTGCCCTGGGCTGTCCCTCAGGCTGTCCCCCTGTCCCAGGCTGTCCCCTTGTCCTGGGCTGTCCCTCAGGCTGTCCCCATGGCCCTGGCTGTCCCCTTGTCCTGGGCTGTCCCTCGGGCTGTCCCTTTGGGCCCAGGGCTGTCCCCTTGTCCTGGGCTGTCTCTCAGGCTGTCCCCCTGTCCCGGGCTGTCCCTGTGTCTCACTGCATTCCTCAGTGGCTCCCATAGTAAGAAGGAGGATGCAGTGGATGCTGACTGGGTCCTGTCTGTGCTGAGATGTCTGTCTTGAACTCTACAAGCTTTTAGGGTTTTTGATGCTTAGGACAGTCTCTTGCTAGCAATAGTTTTCTCTTGTAGGAATGCAGATCTGTACCATATCTGCCTGGATCTTCATTTTCGAAGCAGCCAGAGGATAAAACCCAGCACAATGCTAATTTAAAGTCAATATGTTCTAGCTTGCAATTTGCTCATGTTTAAGTGTCCAGCTTTTAAGATTTCCTTTGCCCACAAGCAGTCTGAATACAAAGGCAGACTCTATTTTTTTTTTAATAAAGTATTGCAATAGCTCAAAGAACAAAATACTTCTTTCTACCTTCCATCTCCTCAGGTTTATTATCAGAAAACAGAGGCTGACTCTGTAAAGTCTAGAGGGGAGCAAAGAGAAGCCAGCACCTGAAGTGCAGCTAGAAATGAAGGTGGTGGATGAGCTGTGTGTGTACATCTGTGTGTGAGAGGACTGAGGAGGTCCCACCTTGAAGCAGTTTTGGCATTCAGTGGTGAGCTTTACAGAGATAAGGTGTTGTGCAAAACCCCTCTACACGTAACTGATTTCTTTGTTTTTGGTAAGGTTTGTTTGAGTGAAGATGAATAGAAGTTCTGAGTCTCTACTGTAATGCAGTATGGTATAAATTATTCTCTTTGGAGGAAAGCTTTGCTGTGGGATGTGAGAAAGGGAGTTGCAGTTAGAGCACAGTATCTTCAAGAAAAATGTGCAGAGAATAATGTATTTATTGCAGGAGAAAGTTCCCCTTCTGGAGCCGTGCGCAGAAGACATGATGTGACATCTGAACTCTACCATGAACAATTCAGCATGTATCATAAGTTATTTGCCATTAATGATTTGAGTCCTGCAGACTGGAAGGAGTGATTTTCTTTAGGATTTCAGAAGCCTTATTCTCGTTGATTGATTCTGTAACCTGAGTTACTCTGTGGTTTCAGTAGAAATGGAAGCAGTGCCTGCTTGTGTCACTTGTGGTGCCTTGCCTTTGGAGGCTGGGAGTGTTGCATTCTGACTGAGGTGATTGGCAGAGGCTTATTGTCATGGCCTTGGTTAATACTAGTGCTTTCCTGAAAATGAGAGTGCCTTTCTTACTGAACTCTGAGTTCCAGAAGGTCAGAATACAGCTGTAAATAAAGGAAAACTGGGCAGGGACACCTCAGCTTGTTTAAACAGAAATGATAGATCATGCAGGAATTAAATGTGGACCTTAATGAGACATCAGCAACCAAAGGTCACTTGGGGGCCTGCACAAAACATGGCACAGCAAAAGGAAATCCAAAGGCTATAGCTGAGTTGAAATGCAATTTTTCTAAATGATCCAAAATGTAGTGTTGTAGTTCCCTGGTGATGAGGCTGTTCACATGTGGAGAATATTTAAACCTTTATGCAATTACAGTGAGCACCTCTATTGCAACAGTTTAATCCCAACCCTTTTTATTTTCCTGTGATGTGAAGAGAATGAGTGGATTTGTCCAGGGTTTTCTTCTGGCAAAATGTGTTCAATTTGCAATTTTGGGCTCTGTCTCATTCTTGAATTTTCTGGTTGGTTTTTTTTTTAATGTGTGTAAAAATGTGTGTGTGTATAGTCCTTAATAAAGGCTGTTCTTTGAGTGTCTGTTTGAGTGTCAGGAGGTGCCAACAGAAGCTTTAAAGCCTGTGTAGCCAGATACCTTCAGGGCTTATAATGAAATGATCAGTTTGTCACTGCATTTTATGTGGCTGAAGATTCACAGTGCTGGGCACAAGTCTGACTCCTCAGTGCATAAGCTGGTTCTTTATTGGCCTCTTGCTGGGAAACTTCTGAAAGAGATTCATCCACCAAAGAGAGCTTCTCTAATTTCTGTGCTGAAACACACAATTGCATAAGGAAAAGGAAGTTTCAGACGCTGGTGCTGGCAGCAGCAGTGTTCTCTTCAGGCACTATCCCTGCAAGAACCCGCCTTTGATCCCCCTTCTTTCTGTTTAGATTGTATTATGTTGTCTATCTGTTATCAATTTTAAATAAGCTTGTATCAAGTTAGACCTTTCAGACTTAGTGAAGATGTGGGAAGGGAAGCATTTCACTGAATTAATCTCTAGGCATGAATTTTTTGTTTAATTACCGTTGCTTTGGGCAGTTTGAGAAAGGTTGTCTATTTAATTGTAGGTGTTGATGTTTTATAGCCTTCTCCAGTCTCCAGCTGCGTGTACTTTATCAAATGAAAAGAAACTTTCAATGGTGTGTAAGATTAACTGCTCTGAAAGCCAGTGGGCCTGTTCATTGCAGAACTGAAAGAATGTTTTTGCAGACAAAAATTCCACTCCTTCCATGCTGGGCATTGAAGAGAAATATTTAAATTTGCTTTAAGCTAAGATAGTAGTCTGTTAGTCTGTTGCCTGTTAATATGAAGTACTTGATAGATGTTTCACATGATTTCTGTTTGCTGCCCTGAGCCCAGCCATACCAGCAGAGCTGCAGCAAGTTTGTCTGAGACAGGAAATACTCCTTCCTCTGAATCTCTGCTTGCAAATTGTTGGGTAAAATGTGGTTTTCTTCAGTCAAAGAATCTGAAATCAGTGGAGTAGTTATACCATGATGGTAGAAGTGAGACTTTAAATTTTTTTTACCTGCTTCTTTATAGGAACAAAGCCCCAGTAACCAGACTTCAATAGCAATGATGCAAGAGCCTCAAGAAATGGTGGAAGAGACAGTTACTGTGGAGGAAGACCCAGGCACTCCCACATCCCACGTGTCTATTGTCACTTCTGAGGATGGAACCACAAGGAGAACTGAAACCAAGGTGAGAGGTTAATAACCACTGAGGAAAATGGCAAAGTGCCATCTAATCATGGAATAGAAATAGCAGGGAGTAGCCTGAGTGATGACAATCATGCTGCTGTGATCCTCAGGGATTTTGAACGTTGTGTTTGCCAGCAGAGCTCAGTTCAGGGCTTTTTCAGTTTCACCTCTGTGTCAGGATTGCTCCCTATCAGCTGTGCTGATACAGCTGTTCGTGGAGCTGTGAACTGAGCAGTAGAAATTATCCAGGTTAACCAGACAAAAACACCAGAACCTCTTCTCAGGCTGCTTATTCTTGAAACATTCACTTCATTCTCCTGAAGCAGTTCACAGCATTGCCCTGCAAACAAAAATTGATGTGTTGGTAGGGCTTGGCTGAGGAAAATGTCTTAAATTAGTGACAATCTATAATAACATTGTGTGATTATGCATTTGTCCTTTAGAACAAGAAACAGCCTATGTGAATAGCACCATAGCATTTAAAATCTGCAGCAATCTTTTGAAAGGCATCTTCCTCCTCCTAATGCATGGGGAAGGCTGGGTGTGCTCTCAAGTGACTGTGCCTCGGGTTTGGCTGCATTACAGGTGTTGCAAATGTTCTAATTTTCCTGATGTCTCTTTGTTCCTTGTGTAAGGTAATTTTACAGTCTCTGTTGAGCAGGTGCTTCATGGCGGCCTTGCAAGTTTTCAGTGCCACTGGAATGTTACAAAGATTAAGGGTGATTCTCTTTTTAAAAACTTGGAAGCAGGACTGATTGAAAAAAAATTATGGGAGGAGATTGTTCAACTGCTTTCTGTGTCAAAAGGAGTTAAAGAGAGGTCACTGTGTAAATCAGTGTTTATCTTCACTGGTGTTCCAGAATTGCAGTCCTCTAGGATATCTATTCAGGACATCAGATCCTCACGTTGAAGTATATGAATGTTGATTTCCTCAGGTCAGTGGACCTGTACACATTATAATAAACTGAATATCTGGCTTAATAGTTGTTGCAGTTAGTTAGATGGTAAATAAAACTGGCCTATTTTCTCGTTGTTGGAAAGAGATTGAGATCTTTAAATGAAAATAAAACAGATGAACAAGAAACCTCCACATTTTTATTAGCACTTCAAATAATCTAATGTATTTAGTTTGTGACTTACATGAAAGAAATGCTATTTTCTTTCTAGTGGCAGCAACAACAACTGTTATTTGCAGGAAGGAAGTGATAAAATTACAGTGGGGATGGACACCTTTTTATATGTACTAATAGTAGTGCATAGTTTTAGGAGGCTGCAAGGGCATAAGATTATAGCTATGACTGTAAAAATAGAGGTGAGGCCATGCCTCACCCAGATAAAGGGACACATGGGGTGAAGTAGTTTGTCTGAAATAGTCGTGGCTCTGATAAAAGCTGCGTGTTTGGCATGGCCTCAGAGGTGCCATTTTCTCCTCTGTGGCAGGGACCTCCCTTTTCTCCATCTTCCCACAGTAAAGTACAGTGGCAGCTTCAAAACAGGCATTGTAGCTGCATATGGGAAAGGAAAATTGAAAAAAACCAGCAACCCTGGAGCTACTGTTCCATTTCAAAGAGCAAAGCTTTCTCGTGTTGCTGTAGGTCACTGCAGGCACTGAAGTGAGTCCAGGGTGGGTCAGGATGTGTGGATGTGTACCTGCCTTACTCTCCATTTGTGGTGTTTCAAATAATGCCACTGCCTCCAGCTTAAGTACTACCTGGAGCTGTTTCCTAGTAGTTCATTGCTAAAAGGACCAACAAAAAAATATTAAAAACCCAGTTGTTGAGAGAAGTGATTGTGAAATGTCAGAACAGAGCCTTGGCTTAGCCCTGACTGTCAGAAGAGGTGCTGAGACTTTGCTGGAGTTGTTGTTGCCTCTGAAATGGTTTTGACTTCACCTTGCAGTGATAAAAAGACAGATTTAACAGCTCTTAGGTACTAACCTGAGGTCAGATTTTATCAGTTTTTTACATCTCTTTGGTGTTTAACTTGCATTTTGTTTTGGTAGGGACTGTGAAAATGAAAACTGTGTCACTGGGGTTTAGTAGCATCAGTTAATTGCCCTGGAGATAATTGTCATTGACACAATCATTTCTAATAGCTATCATCAGAGTAAATTCATAGCTCATGCTGTGCTCGTGCTATATGTGAGAGCCTTACACAGAAAATTAAGTTTGCTGGTACCTCTGTGCAGTGGCAGAATTCTGACCTTGCTGCTCACAGGAAGAGATGTCCCTGGCATGGCAGAGCCCCAGGGCTGCTGGGCACCCTCCCTGCCAGGAGTAGGTGTTGAGCCCAAAAGCTGCAATTTCTTGTCTCTGCCTGTTCCCTCACAGATTCAAAGAAAATAAAAATGCTAATAACAGATCCCCCTCAAACCAAAAAGCCTCGCATGAATCTGGCCTTGCATTCAGTGTGCAGGTGGTACATGCCCTTGTAGAAGAACATTTCCTGTGGTGGGAATCCTCACACCTCTTTTCAGTATTACCCAGTGTGTAAAGTGGAGATGGTCACACTGTGCTCAGGGGGGTAGGTTTGTGCTCAGCTTTTCTTTTTACTCTGGGCAATAGCCTTTTATGCTCTGCATTGCTGTGCTTGCTCCAGGCTCCTTTAAGGAAGGATTTAGAACCTGGTTTTGTTGTGTCTATAACTAAAGGCTCTGCTGGACAGTGTCAGCCACAATCTCCAGCATATCTGTCTTGCAAAGAAAGTGGCAGCATAAGATACTTCCTCTGGCAGAGCAAATAACACAGGTCATGTTTTTTTAAGAGCCATACGGACCAGAGATGTTTTTCAAATATATTCTTTCTTTGCTGGATAGCTTATATGGGGATTAGTCAGCCTAATGCCATTTAGTATGCATTTTTGGATTCCTAAAATGAAATTGTAGCTTATTTTTGCTAAACTGGTGAATTTCTAGTTTGTTGGATAGTGATGTCTCTGAAATTCTTCCTCTTGAAATGCAGCACAGCAAAGGCTGTAAATGTGAATGCTCCTGAATGCTGCTGTTCCTTTTTTCTCTTTTCTGTTGTTTCAAACCCATAATTTAGAGAGGTTATTCTTTTCAATAGTGTATTAAGTAAACAACCTTAATCTAGATGCATTGACAGTTTTGCTTTGCTCTTCCCTCATCTTTGAAAATGCCTGTAGCAGTGAAGCAGGAAGAAGGCGTAATAGAATTTAATATTTGACATATTTTAAATAGAGAACATCTGCCTTTTCAAAATGAGATCTCTGGGTAATTTTCCCCTACCTGTTATTCTTTAGTGTTATACAAAGTCCCTACATAACATTCATTGCACAAAAGATGTAGCAGATAACACTTCATTTCAACTTTATAATATCTCTGGAAGCCAAATACCCATCAAGCTAAAACAGTGAAAGTCACCTTGGGGAGACACTTTCACTTCTTGCTGCTGGCTGGAGCAGTGCCAGGTGTTACAGGGAGCCTGTTGTAAGTGGCTCAAGAGAACTCAGTAAAGCAATTTAGATGTGTGTGTGTTCATGTAAAAGTTCTTTTCTTCCTTCTTTTTTCCCTTCTTTTTTCAGGCACCTTTTTTTTATCTTTGAAATGCCAAAAGATTGGAGAGATTAAGGTCACTGTTACTCATTGAAATCGATGTTTTATCGTAGCAAACTGTGAAATCAATCTGTATACAGAGATGTTTAATTTGTAGTCCATCCATTTTCTTTGAGCTTTCCAATGCTCAGCAAGTCCAGCTCGTTAACTGCTGCTCTCACTGCCTAACACCTGTGACCAGAAAGTGCTCGTGACCAAAACGCCGGGTTGTGCTGGTGCCAGGTGCCCCAAGAGGCAAATCTTTGAAACTTCGCAGGAAATTCAGAGGAATCGGGCAATAGAGCAGGGATGGGTTTCAGCTGAAGTTGAGGGCCCTTTCAAAATGTGAAATATTAGGCTTAAAATTGAAGGGGAGAGATTTCAGCTGTTACAAAAACCCACAGGGTGAGTTCTTCCACAGCATTTAATAGAAAGGTGATAGCTTCAACCTGCATGGGCTGATAAATTTTTACAGTCTGTAGTTCAAAAATAAGCTCACAGAAATGTCAGGATGCTTAGATCCTCCTGCATTCCTTCTCGTCTGATTCTTGCTTTATCACAGTTTCAACAAGATTGTTATCTCTGTCAGCTTTTGTAATGAACTTAATTTAGTAAAAAAAAAAATTTAAAAAAGAGGCAAACTGAAACCAACCTCAAAAACAAAATGGAAGGCAGAATTATAGGTAAGATGACTGCATTTGACCATGATAGCCCAGTTCCACAGAAATCTTTGTACTGTCTTTACTCCTGTGTGACTGAGCACTGTGAGGCACCTACTTGTACCACATGAACATGAGTCCAGTAAATGGAATTGTTGTATGGTTTCATGTTTGTTCCCCCATCCTTCTGGAGAAATGGGAGAATGAGGGACAGAAAAATACAGAAGCTGCTTCAGATGTGTGAATATTTCCTTTCTGTTCCATTGGCAAATACATTTCCAGAAACAGAATTAGTGAAACCATTATCTTGTGGCCTGTAAGGGAATTATTTACTAAAATAGTTATTTGTGGGGTGAACAATGGTAGAGTCAGTAAACCTGGAGTGTAGTTAGTTTTTGGGGTGTGGAGAGCAGCAATGAAAGCCCTGAGTTGAAGTAGCACAGAATTTTGGCTGCAGAGAGCCTGAACTAGTAAGTAAATTGGATTTTTTTTTATACTATAGATGAAATCTTGGTATCTGTACAGAGAATAAAGAATTACAAATATATTGTAAGCATACTCAGCCTCTTATAGGGAAGTACTCTGAAGCTTTCCTCTGGTACCCAAGATTGGGACATTTAAGCAATTGAGCATCTCTGATTTGTCAGTGGGCTGGAAAAGCCTTGTTACAGAATTTTTCTTTAGGGACAGAAAGTAAACAGAGGAAATCAAATTACACTCAAAGTAACTTGTAACTCTAAATTTTTTATCAGAGCACGTCTGTGGTGAGGAATTGATGCTAATAAATGTTTTTTAAGATGGGGTGCATCTGCAGGATCAGGTGTGTCTCAGATAAGGCAGTGGGGACTCCCATTTGGAATAGCTTCATTCTCTCTGGCTAATGCATCAGTTAAGGAAACCACAAAAATGTTGGGAGAGAAAATGACTGTGCTGTCAGCTGCTCAAGATTACCTGTGTTCTTTTAAGAAATATAAATTAAACGTTCCCTTGAGCAGGATTTCCCGAAATAAACGTGTTTGGTTTGTTGGTTGAGTTTCTTCTTTTGCTTGGAAACCTTTCATTAAATGGACTTTCATCTGTGGGCTGGCTAATTGCTGCCAGAAAGCTTCCCTTTATTGTTCTGTCAGCAGCAAAATCTGTTTATCACATGATAAATCTCTCTCAGTGCCTATGCCTGACAAATGAGGCATGAGTGCAAATACTCCCTCTCTCAAAATACAAAATGACTCTCTTTGATTGCCCCAGTATAACACCTGTAGCATTACTGAATGCTTTTATACTATGAGAAATGCATACTTCAATGCTTGAGTGAAATGTTCCTTTTTATGTGTCTGACAAGGGGGTTTTGATTGTCCTGATACTTTGCATTTGCTGCTGGGTGCAGCATTCAGAAAATAGTAAGGGGTGAAGCTGTGCTAACGCTGTAAACTTGTTTTCACATGTGCTGTCTGCCTGACACCGAGTGTGACTTTTTGATGAGACACAGCCAGTGAAAGCCTGTCTGTGCTAGTTGAAAAGACAGGAAAATAAGGCAAATTAGGTATGAATTACAAATTAATCCCTTGAATTCTGTGTTGGTAATTTAAACGAAAAACCCAAATCTCTGTAAATACTCTGTAGAGAGTGCCAGAGCAGGAGGAAAAACTCGCTAAGGGTAACTGGTAGGTCACAGGAGGTGATTTTCAGTGATCTGAAATTCTGCTTTGTGGTTTTTGTGTACGTGTAGCAACTGTTGGAGACAATTGTCCTGGCTGTAACATTTCTGTGTTTGTTACCTCATCCTGTTTACCAATAACATGGAGCCTTTGATGAAGGTGGACCTGATCCTGCAGGTCAGAGTTTATTCCTCCTTTCATGCTATTGCTGCAGCCACACCAGGGGTATCAGGTACTCCCTAAGGTGTGATCCCAGCAGCTCTAGGAAAAACGGCACATTACAAACTGTGCACGGCAGCTCGTGTCTGAAAGTGCTGCTTGGGCTTAGACTGGCTGTGTAGTGCTGAAAGAAAGAGCTTTGTGAGGTTATGCAAGGGCACTGCTTGGCATTTAGAAAGTTCCTTCGTTGTTCCTTTCTGAGTACAAGTATCCATTTCTGATTCATCAAATTGCTGATGTCCTGCCTTAATTCCTGTTATTCCCATTACTGGTTCCCAAATTTGAGAACACAAATACCCAGCACTTTGCGTCCAGTTTTGTCACGGCTTTGCAAAACTCACATATTTCAGGCCTGAGAAATGTCCCTTTTTCTGCTCTTAGGAGATCATTTGTGACTGTGGTACATTGAATAAAAGTATTGTTTCTGACTTCAGTAGAACACTGAGCTGTGTTGCTTTGTGTGTATCCACTTCACAAAGAGCCACTGTAAACTCCACCAGCTCTTTTTCTGCTCTCACTGCTGAGTTTATAAAAGCTGTGACAGTGGTCACGCTGACAACTGAGTGGAAGGAAGTATTGTGCACAGGTAACAAGCAAAAACCCCTGTTGGATTGTATGTCATGGAATAAATGTTGAGTTTCTAGTTTCTTTTCTTCAAGTTATTAAAGTGTGTGCTTTGAAAAGGGAGAAAGGATGCAGAGGCATGGAAGGATAGCATCTTTCCTGATGTTTACTCGCTGAGGAAATCCCTTCGTATTGATGAGGAAAATTCTTTCAGCTGTGGCTCAGATTAGATACAGAGGTTGTGTTGGTACCTGGCTGTGCTCAGCATCGTGTTGCTGTTAATTACCCTGCTGGTGGAGAGGCGTTTGTGCCGCTTTCAGTCTTGCAGGATTTCATTACTTCATTATGTTGAAGTATCATTTGCTCACAGATGTGTCTAGGAAAAGAAATGCTGTTTGGGTGAATCTTCTTTCTGTTTGGGGTTTCTGTGTGAAAACATCTGGCTGGAAGACATGTCTGGAGCCACTTCGAGAGATGTACTCTAATTATTTTGCTTTGCAGCAGCTTGGCTGATCTGTTGCCAATCTAAATGTTTAAATCAGAGGCTGTAGGTCAAAATTTTTATTTGGACTTTAGAACCACTGAGCAATCCAGGGATGCATGTTGTGGTTAACATTTCCCTTGAATGGAGCATTTCATTCTGAGACTTACATGAAGAAAAGTGTCATTTCGTGATGCCTGTTTATGCCTGTAATATCTCAGAAACCCCAAACACCTTTTACCAATTTTGTATTCTTCCCCTGGTGTGTGTAATGTCAGGTGGGTTGATTGTCCCTCTCACCGTTGTGATTGTGCTGTTTTGTTGCTTGATTGGGCTGAAAACTCAGCACTTACTGGGGTTAGGATAACTTTATATAAGTTAAAGTAATTTTTTTTTGGGCTGGGGCTATCAAGGATAGACTGGCATCTGCTGGACTTTTTATTCTTTCCAAAAGAGCTTTTGCTGGTCACTCTGGAGGTCAGTACAGAAGGTGATGGAGCCCAGATACCAACTCAAACAGAAGGCCCTTTGCTAGTTTGTAAATATCGTGGCTTTTGTCCAGCACTGTCTTACACACATTGCCAGACCTTTGCCACAAAGGCAGATGGTTCTTGCAAAGTTTTAAGGACTCTTTGTTCTTACCCTTCAGCAAGAAACCCTGCATACAAGAGCCCTCTGGACATCTACTGGTTTCAATTTTTGCGAATTCTGTTTTGAAATGAACCATGATTTATGGAAGTAAAGATGTATTTGTATACAGATTTTTCTTCACTGTTTTAAACAAGCTTGTCTAGGATGTTTAGGTAGCTGCAGTTGCAAAAACAATGTGGTATTAATGTTCATTATTGCAAATTTGTTAGTCACCAAAATAATAACTACCACCTATTGGGCTTGTGTGGAGGTTGGTAGATGTAAGAATTAAAAGAGAAAGCAGATGTCTTGTCGAGAATCCTGAAGCCCAAAACTTCTCTGAGATCACGGTTTCCTAAATATTACTGCCAAATTTGAGCTCCATCAAATTACACAGAGGTGCAAACTTGATCCAGATCAGGCAGAATCACGTAACTCTATTTTTGTCAAACTTTGTTGAGAATGTGATGTGGTATTTATGCTTTAGCTGTGGGAGGACAGGCTGGGCTCCATGATGTAATAAAGTCTTCTCTAGGACGGATGTCTCCTGAAAACATTTTGGGGAATTGGATCTGGTGTAATGACTTTGTGCTGCTTCCATGTGCTGTCACATGGCTGAGGTGGTTTTGATTTGAGAGCCCAGAGTGCTTTTCCCAAAGTGTTTTTGCACAGATCATTCTGGAAGCTAATAGCTGAGCAGATTGCTACACCCGTGTTACAACACTTTGTAGTTTGCTTCGTGGCGCTGTCTCCCCGTTTTACTCCTCCGCCTCCCCGTGTGTCTCAGCACATTATGCAGCGAGGAGAACATGAACTCATGTCCCCTGTGCTTCCTGCCAGGTCACCAAGATGGTGAAGACGGTGACGACGCGGACGGTGCGGCAGGTGCCGCTGGGGCCGGACGGGCTGCCCGCCATGGACGGCTCCTCGCCCCTGGGCAGCTACACGGACTCCATCGACCGGCGCTACCTGAAGAACGGCGAGCGCTTCATCACCCCCCAGGCCTCCTCCACCCTCACCCGCTCCTACAACAGCTACAACGACTCGTACCCCGAGAGCCACGAGGGCCAGTACCGGCCCTACGGCGGCCACGACGGCTACGCCGAGCTGTCGGACAGCTACGGCAGCCTGTCCCGCGGCGTCGGCTACCGGCCCCGCTACGCCTTCGTGCCGGGCGGCTCCTACCGGCCCGACGATGGCAGCTTCACCCTGCCCAGCAGGAGGGACAACTACGGCCCCGTCGCCCAGCCTCAGGTGCCAGTGGGCAGCAGCGTCGACCTGAACCGCTCCCAGCCCGAGCGCTTCCAGCCGGAGCCCTACGGACTGGAGGATGACAACCGCAGCCTCGGGGTGGATGATGAGGGGTACGAGCTGGATCCAGATTACTCCACGGTGAACAGGAGGACGTCTGCAGGTGTGCCAGAGCGAGGAAGGCCTCACAAAGGAAGGTAAAACCTGTTTGTTTTTCACAGTGCTGTTCTGAGGCTTTTGATTATTTGATCGAATACATTCAAACTCTGTGATCTTTTACTTGACAGAAAAATGGCCCATAAATAACTGCAAAACACACATGAAGTATGGAACAGAGGGAGGGGTGGGGCCCAAGGACCCTTCCAGTGATTCTGGGCTGCTTAGCTCAGGTTGAATTTAGGAAGAAAGGTGACCTTGTACAAGAAGACTAAGTCACTTTTTTTCCCTGCTCCTAAAAAAGAGTTGTGAATGCATTGTGTTGTCCCAGAGCCATCCCACACTATCAAGGTGAAAAGAGGCATTTGTGATTTGTGAGACTCCTGACAGGTCTGCTCGTGTGCACATCTGCCAAAGAAAAGCTTTGAGCAGCTGGTTGGGGTTGCAGGTGAGCTGATCCCTGGTGGTGAAGGGGTGCCAAGCTGTCTTGTGAGGTGTGTGAGAGCCTCAGCCCGATCCTGTGCTAACCACACACCCTCAGCTGTCTGACCATGTCGTGCTGAACCTCACAGATCTGAAAGACAAGATTATTATTTTTGTCCTGTGCCTGTAGAAGGGGAGAAAACAGAATCTGTGTTGCATTTAAAGTGACCAGTTACAAGTTACTTCTGGTTGAGCCCAGTTTCTAAGGAATGTTCTATTTTATGCCATGTTTTCTGGTATTAGTTGTTCGTGCTGTGTTCACAACTATCTACTCTTGCATTTGAGAAAAACCCAACAACCTACAGGCTTGGGAGAAGTCCTGTTACTCAGCTGAAAGTCATCTTGTACAGACCTGAAAAACTTGTAATACTTTCTTTTCTAAGGGGTGTACAAATTTTACATGTGCCTGCTTGAAGTCATACCCTCGTGATTCGTGTTTTGATATGGATTTAGTTCTCATAGTTCTCTCTTCTTTTCCTTTTAATTTAGAATAGTTTCCAGAGCTGTAGAGAGTCTGGATCCACCTGCCTCTGTGTGTAGACAGGCTGTAGACAACATTCCTGACCTCAGGCTTTGCTGCATCAGCAGCAGTTGTTGGTGGGATTTGTGTTGGCTTTTTTGTTCTCCAGGAGTCCTCCTACTTGGAGATGTTATGTCATGGCTTCATGGCTCTCTTTTACTTCCCTGTTCTGGAAGTTCATTCCAAAGCTAGACAGAATCAAACACTTCCAAATTGTCCTCTGTACTTGTGAGAGGAAAAAAAAAAATAGGCAAAAACCCATTGAAAAGGTATCAAGGCATATTTCTCAGACCACCTTGTGACATCTTTAATTTTGCAGACTTACCCAGCAGTGAAATCATGTCCCTGTTTTGTGGGGCTGCAGGAAATACCTGCACCCAGTGGGTGCCAGAATCCTGACCCATCTAGCACACTTGGATTAGTGCTTTCTTGAAATAAGAAAATTTACAGTTCTTGCTAAAAGAAGTCAAGCAACAATGCTTTTAATTTTTTATTAACATTTTTCAAACTGTATGCAAAATGAATAATTAAATGTATTCTTAGAACCTACCCATTTGCATTTTAAAATTTGCTGTTTTTATTAAACATCCCTTTGATTTATTGTTCCTTGCAGTTTGGATAGGGCCAATTCATAATTTTTCTTCTACATTTCCTTTGTTGTGAGGTTTTTTCCATATTTAATGTGATCAAGAGGCTTTGACAAATAATTAGCCTGACTGTGGTAGCAGACTTTAGCTGTTGAGAACATAAGAAGATTGTATGAGGGCCTCTTCATAAGCAGTTACTTTTTGACATTTCAAAGAAATACTTGAACAATTCAATAAACCTGCATTTCAGATATGCCACTGATCTGCAGGAAAATAAAGACTACAAGTATTGCTTTGTACTGGATGAGGGTAATTTCTAATTTATTATTCCTCTCTAGCTTTTTAAAATTTTTATTTCTGTTAAAATGATTAAATGAGTGTGATTAATTGATGTCACTTTTGATTTCAGGGAGTTTGTATGTGTAGAGCAGGTTTATTAACAACTCTGTTGGACACTGTTCTGTGTTGCACCAGCCTTCAGCTCAGGTGTCTGAGCAGAATTCCTCCAGTGATGTTGCACTGGGCTGTTCTCTCGTGTTCCTCCCCGTAGGTGCTACTTCATTAGGTGCTAGTTTAAAGGTAAAATAAGAGTCTCTACTGTCAGATCCTGTTCTGAGAGGGCTCCAGTGGAGGGTTCTGCTCTGAATCTGTGCCAGGGAGTCGGAGTCCCTGTGGTGAGGAGGCAGCCCAGCTGTGTCTGGAGGGGGTCCTTGGCAAGGGCATTACAAGTGCAGATTGTTCTTTCCAGCTCTTGCCTGCTCCATTTGATCACAGAGATAAATACCTATTTGTGCTTTTCTTCTGTCATCACCAGCCTCATTTTAAGCTACTTATATTTCATTTTAAATTGGGGAAAAATGTGCCTCCTCACAAGCATCTCCAAATCCAGATAAATGCACAAAGGCAAATACTGCCTCTGTTTGCTCATCATTGCTTGTGCCTGGCTTTCTTGTTTTCCTTCACACTGAGTCTCTGCTCATGTAAGATACATCACTTTCTGCAGGGGTACCTGGCACTTCTCCTTCTTCCCCTCAGCTCGTGCTCTGGTTTGGTGTAAGTCAGGTTGCATAATAAATTAGAGAAAATAGAGAAGAGCATTTGGGGTGTACAATACTGATTTAATGTTACTCAAGTTTACTTGTGAGGGCATTTGCACAGCTTTGAGTTTGTGCTCTTTTTTCCTTCATTTGTTAGGTTGACTTTATTTTGCTAGGTGTTTTATTAAATAGTTTTTAAAAACATCGAATTTTATTGTGTGCTGGATGTTTTCTGTACAGTCCTTTTTGAAAGAGAAACAGGAAGCACTGAATACTTTATTTAAAAAAATCCCTACTGCTATTTGACTATTTCTTAATCATTAAATTGAAATTAACACAGACAAGCTGGAAAAAAACATGCAAGTCATAATTCGTCTTACTGATTTAAGTAAATTCTGTTCAGCTTTTTCTTGCCTTGGTGGTGCTTTCTTCCCAGAGTGGATCACTGCAGTCTGTACTTGGTATGAGCATTCATGGGACCTCTTTCTTTCTCGAAGAGCTCCATTCCAGACAAGACAGGATATAAATTTTTAATGTTGACTAAATTAACAACAAAACAGCTTTCTGCTGTTAAATTGTCTATGCCAGAAGCCTGATTGAAGACACTGAGACCGTACTTGGTGGTCACTTCACGGTGCAAATTACTGTTACCAGGAAATGAGCTACATTTTAGATTAAATACCTTTACCAGTGGGTGTATCTTGCCTCAGTTGTGTACAGACAGTGAGATTACAGGTAACACTGTGCATGTCAGTCTCACTCTTCTCCTTTTTTTTCAGTTCAGAACATAAAGCCTTGTAATTGTAGATAAACTCCCAGTCAGCACTTGTGGCCTAGGCTCATTCTTTCCAAGTGTATATGGACAACACTGGGGTGTTGTCTCTTTGGGGCAGGAGTTTATGGACATGCCTTGGCAGAGCAGGGTGAGGCAAGCAGTGTGGTCAGTTTGAAAAATATTTGGGTTTTCCTGAGTCTCTTCCTTGGTGTGAATTCAGTTGATAATATTCTGGTAGCAAAGGTGATGAATGGTTTGATGTGGCAGGAGGCAGCCCGGGTCAGCTCCTCCACTGGCAGTGCTGAGGTGTTTGCAGTTAAGGGGATTTTGGTGTTTTAACATATGGCCCACAGCTCAGGCTTGTCTCAGCAGAGGCTTCTCTCCAGTTTTGAATCCCCTTGTGTATCCTGTCAGGGAACAGAGGCTGGCAAAAGTAGAATCTCATTCTGCAAAGTCTTTATGTCTCCTCTGCAATGTTTGGCACCAAGTTTCCTACTGAAATCCCAAGCCTTTCTGCTCTTTTATCCAAAGCAGACACCAGCTGCAAACTGTAATGAATGTAACACTTCTAGAAGTTGTTAAGGATTAAATGTTTAAATCCTTCCTTCACCTGTTTGCTCCAGTGTGCCTGTGTTGAAGCCATAAGGAAGATGATAAATCCACAAGCTCTCTCCCAGTTTTTAACTGTGCTAGAATGTGTTTTGATCTATTCCCTGGGACAGGTGATTAGTGAGACCCATGGCATCCCAAAAACTCGGCTGCCTTGCTACACACAGACAGAAGGCAAGATGTTTGCAGTCAGCAGCTCTGGCATAGCACCAGAGCTCCTCAGTCCTGAGAGTGAAGAGCTCCTCAGTCCTGAGAGCAGTGTCTGCTGGAGCTCTCGTTAGTCCTGGTCTGTGCTGAGCAGCTTTGCCTTCCCAGCCTGGCTGCTCCAGGGATGTGCAAGTGAAAAATCACATTTGGCCCACACAGGTCTGACTTACAAAGAGGATTTCTTTACTCACCCAGTGTATTAGTATGTTGGTGATCAGGGTGTGTTTAATGCCCTGACTGACACTTGCTTTTGACTTCCTCACTCTGCCAGTCTGGTCTCTAACCCTTTGTTAAAGGAGAGGTGATGAGGCTTGTGGCACTTCTGCCTTGCTCTGCCTGAGCAGTTGTTCTGCTCCTTTGCAGATGATGTGTTTTGGTAAACTGCTTCCCCTGTTGGTTTTTGTAACCTTCCCTAGCCTAGATCACTGTCTTTAGTCATGTGAATCTGGAGTAGTACTTGCCTTGGCTGAGCTTTCTTGTACAGCTCTTAGGTTCATGCAGGATCTCAGAGCTCCTGCATAATGATTTGGGATCTTCAGGGGTCAGGTGTGCAGGTGATTTCTTTGCTCCAGGTACAGTCACTGAGTTATGTCACTGGTGCATTGGCAGTGGCTCTCGAAGCTGTTTCATCCTCAGAGGAATTTTGGATTTGGCCTGTGAGGGCTTATTCCAGCAATTGCAGATTTTTGTTTCCATCCTCTTCTCTACTGATGCTTGAGAGATGCTGCCTTGTTTTAAAGCAGGATCTTACTTAATTTTTCTTTTTTAATGATTAATTCTTGAATTTGGGTATTTTCACTCATTTAATAAGTAGTGATTGACAATTTAAAAAAAAAATAGTGCTGTTGGTACAAGACTTACGTAGTACTCTTTTGTCATGACAGTGTTGCAATTTTTAGTCCAAACTCTGAAGTTTTCTTTTGACAAATGTAATTAAACCAAGGAGCTTTGTGTGGCAAAGGGAAGAGCATATAACAAGAGGAAGATAGGCCCATCTGTGTAGTTCTTTTTGGAAGGCTTTGTGGAAATAAAGCAAACAAACTGCATCCCAAGACAGTAATTATCCTTGTGTACTTGCATGGATGAGGAGGGGAGAGAAGCTTAATTGTGCAGGTGTAATTGAGGTGGTGCACAGTTATCTTGTGGGCAGCTCACAGGACTGAGATGTTCTGAATTGTGAGTTACCAAGTCAAGCAAGGAACAGCTGTGCAATTATTAAAATTAATCTTCTGCTGCTTTTATGAAGTGAAAAAGAATTTAACATGAGGATGAGTTTGAGAAATGAGATTCTGTTGTAGTTTTAATGCTGGTTATCACAAATTTGCATTTGTAAAAACAGAATTTTGAGGAGTAGCTAAGGGGTTTTGTTATTCCTTCTGCCCTGTGTGCATTCACAGAAGTAAATCGTTTCAATGTTGTTGCTTTCTGCTTGGAGTGATGGAAACAGCTTTGTTCTGTAACAGAAAACACGACTGTCCAGATAGTGTAAATTACTGTGTAGAGCAGCTGCTGAATTATACATATACAAATAACTGCATCAATAAAAGGATTTCTTCAGATTCATTTTGAGTTTTGGATACTTGCCCATTTTTATCCTTTCAGTCAGTTTATGGTTTAGAGCAGCAATTAAAGCAATGTAAAGTCAGGAGAGGCGCTTTAAACATTAAAAGCTTTAATTGTATGAGACTTAAGTTCAGTCTCCACCTCCGGTTGCTCTTCTCCCCTGAGCCCAGTTTAATTATCAGTCCCTTTGGGATGACAGCAAACTCACTTTTCTTCCTGACTTCTAATAGTCTGTGCTTCAGCATGACATCAGAAATGGTTCAATAACATCACTCAGTGCTTCAGATGAAAGATTTTAAGAAACATTTTGTAGCTATTAAAACCACTTGCTTGCCTGAGCTAACTGCAATACTGAGACAGCAGCAGACCTGTCCAGGAAAAAGCTGTAAAACAAAAGGCTTCTGCTGGATTGAAAAGATACATCTGTAAGAGGGTGGTTTATGGCAATATTGATTAAGAGTGGTGTTTAGGGTAAGCCTGCGTGAGCACCAACATGGAAATGTGGTGGAACTTGTCAGACTTCCTGAAATACGTCTGTGGTCTCTGCCCAGGCCTTGAATGCCTTTAATTAGAGCTTTGGTTTGTTGCAGAAGTAGCAGCATTAATGAAGATCAGTGTTTCCTACTAAATGTAATCCAGCTCTGTTGTAATGGCTTTGTAAGTGACCAAAATGAAAGCAATCTGTTTGATGGCTTGCAGTTCCTGTCATCATTTCATTGCTAGTCAAACAAACACTGTGCTGGAGTCCCGTCGCTGCTGAGAACTCAACTATGGTTAATTTTCAAGTTACTACAAATAAACTATTGGAAAATGTAAATAAGCTGCCCCAGTGATGTTTGTGGTGTGTGAGAACGTTTGCTCACGGCTGAAATCTCCATATTGACTCCGAGTTCCTAAGTGTTAAAACACGTTTGTTTGTTTTTTTCCTGCCGTCGCGTCCCGCAGGGGCTACGATGACCCCCTGGATTCGGAGCTGGCGGAGGAGAGGATCCCGTACCTGCACGGCGGCTACGCGGCGCCGCTGGCGCAGCCCGAGCGCGGCAGCATGGCCAGCATCGAGCGGCTGGGCAAGCGCTCGCCGTCCATCGACAGCATCCGCAAGGACCCGCGCTGGCGGGACCCCGACCTGCCCGAGGTCATCGCCATGCTCAGCCACCCCATCGACCCCGTCAAGTCCAACGCCGCCGCCTACCTGCAGCACCTGTGCTACGAGAACGACAAAATCAAAAAGGACGTGAGGCACCTCAAGGGCATCCCCATCCTGGTGGGGCTGCTGGATCATCCGAAGCCCGAGGTCCATCGGAAGGCCTGCGGGGCGCTCAGGAACATCTCCTACGGGAAGGATAACGAGAACAAAGTGGCTATAAAGAACTGTGATGGGATCCCTGCATTGATCCGGCTGCTGAGGAAAACAAACGACATGGAAGTCAGAGAGCTAATTACAGGTCAGTGTCGGTGATTTCATTAATGGATTGGTCTTTAGAACAGTCCTTTCAGCTTCAGGACCAAGAATTCCTGGAGATTAGAGCGTTGAAGGAGAATGTAGATCACTGGCTGCAGCTGTTCTGTAGCTGCCCTGTGTTTGTGAGCTGAGAGCCTGACACGTTCCCCTAGGAGGGGATCCAGATCACCCCTGTGTGTGTGTGTGTCTGTGTCTGTGTGTGTCTGTGTGTGTCTGTGTGTGTCTGTGTGTGTGTGTGTGTGTGTGTGTGTGTGTGTGTGTGTGTGTGTGTGTGTGTGTGTGTGTGTGTGTGTGTGGTGCACTTGGGATTCCCTGGCTGCTGGGGACGGATGCTGCTCCTTGGGTGTAACATGTGCTTGGGTTACTGAAGCTTCAGCGAGTTACAGCAGCTCTTCTGACAGGTAATTTGTAGTGCACGTGCCCTCAGCGTGTTGTAATCATGAGGTAAGATATGCTCAGCTAAATCTTGCCTTGTTAATCTCTTCTAAAACAATCCTGCTGCCATGTCCCCACTCGCTCATATTTAGAGAACAGTCAGTTTTGTCAGGAGCACTTCCAGCCTGGTGCTGAGGACTCTGAGGATGTACAGAAAGTTGCAGCACTTCTGGGCTGGAAAGCTCGGATTTTAGGGAGCATGGGGTCTGTTGGAAAGGTTGGAAAAGGGAGAATTACATTTCAGGTTACTGAGTTCGTGCACACTTTGCAGGGAGTTTTCAAACACTTACAGCTCCATTATTTAACCTGTTTTTATTTGAACTTAGTCTTGGACATCATCCAATAAGAGCAGTGAAGTATATGCCAAGTTTCAAAGTTCAGCCATTAAGTGGAAAAGGGTGGAAAGTATGTCAGCTCTTAAAGTAAGGAGAAAGATATTGTTCTTCAGTCTCCCATAAATCATGAGGAGTGAAATGGATTTCCCTTTCTCTTCTCAGAAGCCGCAGGGGATGTTTGGATGGAGACCAGAGCAATTCCTATGAATTTCTGTGGCAGAACAGAATTTTTCAGAAAGCTTTATGAGGATGAAAATGGGTCCAGGGCTGGAGCTGTTTAGCTGCCTTATCAATGTTGGCTTGTGCAGGTAGACCCTATTGCAAACATTGATTAAGCCATTAGAGGTAAACATCATAATTCTGTAATTTCCTCAAAAATTATAGTAACCCTCTTTAAGTTTTTACTGGTAATCATAATTCTCTGAGAGGAACGGTGGCCTTGGGTGTTCCATCTGTTCTTCCACAGCCATTACAGGCTATTTAGCAAACTACATCTAAATATACAGTGGTGAAACTAGCAGGGATATTTTTGCAGCCTTTTTGCAGTGAGCTGGCAGAGGAGAGCTGTCTGCTTTGTCAGAGAACCTCTGAGTAGCACATGCTGGTTGTGCTTTGAGAGCTGTCTGTGCTCTGCCTTGACATTGAAACTCTGCAGGTGGTATTTATATTCCATTTGTTGCACTCATTTAATATGATGGCAGACTTTTTTTTTTTTAATAAAGAATATCTGTTTATCTACTGTTCCAGTTTAATCAAAACTCACTTCTGGAGTGCTGAGAAGCAATAAATTTATTTCCTTAGATCCAAGAAAGGAGAAGCCAGTCTATAATTTGCTCTGAAGGAATATCATTATAGTGCTAAGTGGTAATCAGTCACTTCTGAGATGGCAAAAGCATACTGGATGTTTTTCCTTTTCACTGTAAATGGTGATGGCTTTGATTTCTCATTGATTAATTAGCTTTAGAGTTCAAATGTATTTTATTTGGCAGTGGTTTTTGCCAGTTAAATGTAGTGGTTTTATTCCACCTTGGCTTTTGTTATTTAGAGCTCTTTATTTTGCCTTACTGAAAAACACCCAGAATACTAAAGGCATTAACCTAAACAGATGTCCAGTAACAGATGATGTGCATTTAATCTCCACCTAAGCAGGAATAATTTCATTCCCCTTCTAAAATGATAGCACCAGATCCGGTGTGAGACATTCAAGCATCAGCACAGAAAGGAAGAATATTCCAGCAATGCCTGTGTGACTGGTGCTGCTGCACTTGCAGTCTGTGTTCAAAGCTCTGGCTGATAATGTGGAATTGTCCATTCGGAAAATGAGCTCCAAAAGTCAGCAGAGAGAAACAAGAGCCAGCTTGAAGTGCAAGGGAAACATTCAGGCAGGGCTGCTACAAAAGGGCTGTGTTCTGCAGCCTCAGAAATTCAGATCACAATTGCAATGTTCTCCTGGTAGCAATCACCACTTCCTATCTGGGTGCTTTTCCCTGGTGATAAACCAAAGCCTGCCTTTGCCATGAAAGTTTTTCTGTGTGTCTGGAATGAAATGTCTGGGGACTTCATCTGCAATGCATTAGGAAAAAAAA
>VZTB01002878.1:48733-151102 GCA_013397245.1 Thryothorus ludovicianus | reverse complement strand
AAAAAAAAAAGAAGAAGAAAATACAACAGCATACAGAGTTTGTGTGTTTATTTCTTTTAAAAGGCTCCAAATTCAAGTTTGGTATGACACATTGATTTTTCTACAGTTTAATCTTTCTTTAACTCAATACTGCCTGCTTTTCAAAAGCTCAATAGTAATCACCAGGTGGTCATCCCAGCTAAGGACAAATGATAAAATAATCCTGCTTTCCAAAGAGGTTCAAGTAATTTAAAGAAGTTTAAATAATTCACTTGTCTGAATTCAAGAGCAGTTCCAGGTTTGAGGTTGTGTTTCTCTGACTGTGGAACACCACCTGCCTGCAGGGCAGGAGGTGCCTGGTGCCCACAGGAGGACACCCAGTCTGGGTCAGGGCTTGTCTGGCACACACCATCGTTGTCATCCAGTGTGAGAGTGAGTCCTTGGCTGCAGCTCCATGGCTCCTCCTTTGCTTGGGCATGTGAGGCAGCAGCCACAGCTGGGCCTGGTCACTGCGTTAATGGAGTGGGGGGAAAGCCACAGCAAGGAGCAATTTAATAAATTATTAAAAACACCCAGGAGGTGGGTGCAGCATGGAGGGGGAAATGGGGTGTGTGGCAGCAGTGCTGAGCCTGGCTGTGCTGGGGGTGTTCCCTGAGCACTTCTGAAAACACCTTGGAGAAGCAGGCAGAGTGTACTGATAACCACTGCTGCCAGACTCAGCCAGTCTGTAGATGTTTTTCTTACAGATCACATTGGTTTTAGCAGAATTTGAGAAACTTCTTTGGGTTAGTGCCATCTCTGTTTTACCAGGTGTTCTGGACATCTCTGCAAATGGCTCTAAACATGATGGCCTTGAGGTCAGAAATCTGTGGAGTATGCAAAAACTGCCTTCTAAACTCAAAGATACATTCATAAAATACTACAGATCTCACTTCTCTTCTTAAAGTGTGGAGTTAGAAAATGTTTCCTAACTTCTGTGCTGAGAAGCTTGATTTAAGTGTTAGAGTGTCCATAAGTAAATCATGAGTAGAGTTGTGTTGAGAAATACTCCATAAGAATTCATCCTTCATTTCTTGCTAGGCTTGTAGCTGTACTGCTGTACTCTCAGTGGATCATTTTCTTGAGAAAAAGAGAGAAATGAGGATAAAGCTGATAAAGAATTAAATCTGTTCTGATTGGGAAAGCTACAAAAGTTTTATCTTGAGTGATAAGGTTTTTTTGGAGGAAATGTTCCCATCAGATATGCAAGACCAAAATTCTATTACATTCTTTGAAAAGCAATCAGAAGTTGGTGGCTTTAATGAATAATTTCGTTCTTTGTAAGAACGTTGGAGTAATTTTGTTGTTTAATGACATTGCACTGATTTTAAGCGGTGCAGGACGTGATTTTTTTACTGCCAAATTGGTTATAATTGAAAAATGATTGACCTTCAAAGTGCTCTGCAGATGAAATATGTTGATCTAATGCTCGAATAGCAACGTGCAGATAAATCAGAGCTGCCAGCTCCTGGGCACTGGCGTGTGCTGAGGTCCTGTCAGCTGCTCACACCTGGGCTCCTCTTGGCAGAGCCCTGCTCTCTTCAGCTTGCTCATCTCAGATGAGCTTTCTCCTCCCGTTTGCTGCTCCAGGGCTTCTCAGAAGAAGGTCCTTGTTCGTGGTGTGAACACACCAACTCACCTTGAGGTTCTCAGCTTGACCACTGCTGAAAGGAGCACAGCTCCAGGCTTTGGGACTTTGATGCAAACAAGGCTGGCAAATAAATGCCCCCCAAACCAACACACAGCAAGAGTTCCTCAGGGAATGTACTGCAGGGTGCTTATTTTTCCAAATGATAACTATCTGATATGGACCACAGAAAAGGAATTCAGCAGCTTCTAGTTTCTCGATGATGTTTGAGTTTTTGGAAATAAAAGCTTGTGGGTTTTTTTTCTGTGATTAATATGTTGAAAAATCAGGGCTGATGGTTGAAGTTGGAAGTATGTAAGTACATTTACTCACAGTATTTATGAATAAAATACAGATTGGTGGTGATCATGTTCATCTTCTGAAGAGCTGTACTTCATCTCTCTAGTCCTGAAACTCATGCAGTCTGTGGTCTAAAAGGCCAAGGCTTGCAGTGGAAGTGCTTGGAAAATTTAGATAACTTCATTCACCTTGTGCTGCTGTTAGTGACATGATTTCTCCTGAGTGCCATTCATTTGAATTGATTACAGTTTTAAAAACAGTGTTTCCAGCTTGTTGAAACATTAGTATGTTATGCTAATAGTAACAGGGAATGGTATCTAAAAATGGATGTCAGATTTACAGCAATCCTTTTTTTCCCTCAGATTTTTCCTTGTACTGCTAAATGCTACAGTTGGATCTGAATTTGTTTCATTTAAGTTTCTGTGGCTGACACTATCAGTGACTTTTCCACAGAATTTTTCTATAGAGCAGAAAGACTGCTGGGATTTGGAGCTCTTTGTTTCATAATTTTGAATAAGAAACATGTATTCATTGTGTTTATTTTCTATATCCTTTCTTGTGAAATATTTTCCCCATGAAGTCAATTCTACCTGAAGTTTTTTCTCTGTCTTTGGAGCCGCAGGACTTCCTCACCTTTGTTTATCTTGTACTACATTTCTTGAAAGTGCTGTGCATTTTCCCTTGCTAAATGCTGTTCATCAGAGGGATTCTTTTGGATTTCCTCATGCAACCATCAAAAAGAATATTATAAATTTAAGTGGTTTGACCTTTTGAATAATTTGAAGAGCTTGCACTGATATTTTCGAATGAGTAAGGCTGTCTTTTATTCTTCTTCAGTTTATTATTTTGTATGAAAGGTTTAAGAGGGAGGCAGATGAGAAATTGAAAGCTTGTTAACTGCTGGGGGAGTTCTTGTCAGGATGGTGGAAACGTGTTCTTTGTAACTCCAGTCGCCATTGTCTGGTAGTCACTCATTGAGATTTACAATCAGATTGTGTAAATAGTTCATTCCATGAGTTGTGACCAGCCCCTTAATAAAAGGAGTTAGTCTGTAGGTGTTATTCTGTGTCTGTAGGTGTTTCCCGTGGTCAGGTCAGTGCTGCAGCCCAGCTGCAACTCTGCTGAATCCACAGCTGCATTTAGTCTCTTGAAACAACCTCTGGTGAATGAGAATACAGGAAGGGTTTGGAGGTGATGATTTTATTTTATGTGCTGTGGTTGAAGGTGTTGAAGTCTAGACACAAATCTCTAAGTTCTAAAATGTTTGAGTACTGGAAAACTTTCATACAATCCTGTAATATTAGAGCTCATGGACATTTTATAGGTGTTTTTGACTTTTTACTTCTATATCTGCCTTATTGTTCCTAAGCAGTAAAATTTGCCTTTGTAGTTCCACTCCAGAGGTAACAGATTGTGTCACTGCTCTAGGAAAGGGGAAGGAGCAGGCTCTCATTTCGGGTGCACAAGTACTGTGTGCGTTCAGGAAAGAGCTTTTCAAATTGAAGGGCTGTCAGATTTTAAAGGTTAGCTCTTCTCCATCTCAGCAGTGTCTCCAGATGAAATATTTTGCAGTTTCAGAAGAACAGGATCCTTAGGAACCCTGTAGTGAGTTTCTTGGCTGATGCCATCTTTTCCAAATCCTGGGGTTTGCAGGATTTTCTGTTGCAAATACCCACCCTATGCTCCTGAGAGGGAACCTCCAGAACCAGGGTTCTGCACCCACTGTTATCAGCTTGAATCTAGGTTTATTTTTTTGAATTATTTGAATCTAGGGGTTTTTTTTTTGTTATCAGTTTGCGCCAGAGATGATTATCCTGTGTAATTCCCAGAGATTCATCCATCTCATTCAATGCTGGCTGTTCAGATTTAGAATTTGAATTTTCAAGTCCTGAGCCAGCCATGCATTTCGGAGTTTAATTGTACTTACTATTTTTATATGAGTGAGTCTGACATGCTTAAGAAATTGGTGTACAGGAACTGAAGAAAGACAGTCTAGTGAAGTATTTAAAATTAACAGTGTAGTTTATATGTCCAATTTTAGTCTTATAACTATTGACTTCCATTTATTTTTTGTATGTTGTTTATTTTTTCAGCCAGTTTGTTATGAGATGTGAAGGCTTTCTTTGATAACAAAATGGGGCCAATTAGCCCTTTCTGCTTAGTTTTGCTTTTTTCTTATTCTTAAACTTTTTTTTGTATTGCAGTGACAAACAATGATTTATTGTCGTGAGTACAAAGATGGGACTCATATTTTACCTACACAGTCTTGTTTGAAAGCTAAAATTAGGCTATAAAAGTCTCACACCGTGTCTGAGTGGCAAGGGCAGTAGGCCAAAAAGGTGTTATTTTTGTATGGCTTTAGAGAAAAGACTGCAAGAAACATGATGTTTATTCTGTTGTCTGCCTCAGAGTTTCCTAATTAATTACTATTTTATTCTAAATCCAGTCACTGCTAGGCTCCTGCAAGTCCCCGTGTCAGGCTGTGCCACATGGTAATAGATCCAGAGCATTTTCCCAGCTACCTTTAAAGCTTGAAAATTGTAGAGTTTAAAACCTGGGGAGATGGAAAGGGGCTGAAGCAGAAGGTCGCACTTGTGTTGTTCTGTTGTGTTTTTTAGCTGTATTTGCAGTGAGGTGGGGATTTACAGCTTGCAGTGTCACCTGCACGAGTTTGTGAGTGCAGTAACAGGGGGAACCTCAGGTTGGTACTCGATCCATTTGGGAAGGATTCCTTCTGTGTTTTGGGGGATCTGGGATTTCTGTTTGGGCTGTCTGGCATTTCTCTAGAACTCACACTTTTCCTTGGAGACCAAAAGTGTGTGTCTGGCTCCCTCCAAGTGTTGTCGCTGACAGTTCTCAGATGGTACCAGGCTGGGTCTGTGCAGAAATTCTCTCTGAAGTGAGTGTTCTGTTCTAGTCCTACTCTGATGAGTAATAACTGTCGGGACACTGCTCCAGGTCTGCTGGGAGGCTCCATCACTTTTCTAACACCGGGTATTTTGCAGCTATAAAGCTGTTGTTCTGTTACTCTCTTTCGATGTTTGACTTCTGTCTGCTTTGGCTCATAATTGAAGTAAAAATGAAAAGACAGTGGAGTTCTGGTTTCCAGTTTCTTCAAGGAATCATATGCTTGTGGTACCAGGAGATTTGAACACAGATATTGCTTGTGACATGAAAATGTGAAAGTAAATAATAGAGAGGAGACATGAATGAAATATTACCTTGTGTAGAAGATAAGCTTAAGATCAGCGATCCTCCAGAAATTGATCTCTCCTGGGACTTGCTCAATATACTTTGCTTCACTGGATGAATTTTTACTTTTTGAGGCATAGTTTGACTTGAAAGTGTAAGACAATTTTTATACAGCAGAAAAATCCTATTAATCTCCAATAGTACATCACTTTTATGTACTCTGTGTAGGGCTTGATGAGTTCAACAATATCCATGTCTTGATAAAAGTGCTTCCCTGCCTTGTTGAAGAAGCTGTGGGATTTTCCCTGAGCTGGTCCTGGTCTGGCATCTCATCAAGTTGCTTTTCCTTCTTGTTTAATTTTACGATTTAACCTTCAAGCACCTCTCCGTGAATCCTTTGATTCTATTTAACCTACAGTCTGGTTATTTAATAATCCCCTGCAGGCACCCTGTGGAATTTATCCTCCTATGAGCCCCTGAAGATGGTGATCATCAACCACGGGCTGCAGACGCTGACCAACGAGGTGATCATCCCTCACTCGGGCTGGGAGAGCGAGCCCAACGAGGACTCGAAGCCGCGCGACGCCGAGTGGACGACGGTGTTCAAGAACACCTCGGGCAAGTTGCGGTAAGGCACGGCTCCACCCCGCCCTTCCCCTGCTTTCTCTGGGGTTCTGTACTCGTTGGGAGTCCAGAACGGAGAGGATATTCCCCCTGCGTGTTTTAAAAGGATCAAAACCCTCTGGAAAATCCTCATTTTAGCGTTTGTCCATGGAGAGGCTTTGGGATGAGACAGGAATGTAAATTAGGTAGAAGTATAATACGTAACTTATTGCAGGGTGAGAAATGTAGATTTTTGGACTTGTTAGAATGGTAAGTAGATGGAGGATCCTCATGGATTTTAGGCTTCTTCCTTCTTCATCTACTCCATATCCTGCAGTGTTGGTGGCACAGGGTGATTGGTTGGAATTTGCCACAGTGTAGTGTTATGTGAACAGAAGTTAGTCAGTAATTGGTAGAAAAGTAGAAATAATGAACATTTTGGGTGATACTTGGGTGAATTATCTTTAAGGGAGCCTTGAATCTGCATGTTAGGGGTTATTTAGTGTGCATTCTCCTTTGTGCCAGGCTGGTGTTAAGCCTGGTGTGCAGAAATTGTAGATAAGGAAAGAATAAACAACCTGGAGAACAAACAGGCCAAGAGTCCAGTTCATGTTTTTACCTAAACGAAGACTTAAAAGATTAGTCTCCCTGTCAGGGGAGGGTTATGTGGGAGTAACAACTCTTAGATTAGTGAGGAATTTGAGCTACTGACTATTTAGGATTCGAAGTATTCCTTCTGAAATCCCTTGCAAAGGAGCTTTTTCTGGTTTTATACTGCATTTGTGATTCTGAGAGCGCCCTGAGAGCAGGACAGTCCATGCTAAAAGCTGGAGGCAGGAGGAGTCTGAAACACCTCAAGAACCAATGTTCCCTAAACACAGTGGGTCTCATTTCACTTTTCTTTTGAGAAAAACCAGTTATGTTCAGTTTAGACTCTACAGCTTTGTGATAAAGTCAATTAGTTTGAAAAAAACTAATAAAGATTTGGCATTATACCTTCTGTTCATCTTAAATGTACTCCTGTCAGTTTTCTGCTGATTAATGCATGTGCAGAAGTTGGTTCATTTCTATTTCTTGGACTCGTGGTCTCTAAATTGCAATAACTATTCCCCCAAGTAACTTCACGGATGAAGGAAGTAATGAAAAGTGTTCTGAAAGGGCCTGTTACTGGAATTGTTTGCAGTCCCACTGGAAGCTGAAGTCCTTTAAGCAGACTCCAGGCATCATAGGTTTTTACTTACTAGTGTCTCATTTCTAAGGGTGTTCTGCAAGAGGAAATTAGTCATGCTGAGGGAATAAAAGGATTATCTCAATGAATATGAGATTCTCCAGTAAGTGCAGACAATAAATTGGTCATTAGTAGACTAGCCTAATCCACATCATAAAATTTTATTAGTATGTGGATCCACTTGAACTTCTGTATTCCAGGGTCTCTCTTGGTTTGTTGGTTTGTTTGGCTTAGATTCTTGTGAAGTTTTTTCTAATTTTAAAGTAAGGCACTGGTTTTACAGGAAACTCAAAAGCTTGTGCTCTTTTGGACATTGTATTAAAGCCTGTGAAGAATGGTGTGAAACTGAGATGTTTGAGAATTTAAACTTCAGATATTTCAAAGTGGTCCTGATGCACCCTGAAATGCATCAGGCCAGCTCCAGTGAATGGTGGCTGCTTCTGCTGTTGAAGGGGGAAGTGTCTTTCAGTCTGTTCATCTCTGGTCTCTGCTCTCATAGTCAGCAGGGGCTTTGTGCTTCCTTGTGGAAAATTTGAAGCTTCCATCAGATGTGGGACAAGGTGATCTCATGCTTGGCTCAGGCTGCCTGAGGTAGATGAGAAAGGCAGTCTGAAGAAGGTAAACTGTCCCTGTCTCTGCTGGGCATTGCAGACAGGAGCTGGGGAGAGCTGCCCTGCTCTGTGTGTGCCCACTTGTGCAATGAGGTGAGTGAGTGCAGGAGCAGGTGGGTATGAGCTGTGTCCACCTGATCCTGTTCCCATGTCAGGGATATTGCACACACCTTTTGTAGAGCACTCCTGGGTCTAGGGGTCTAAATGGACATATCAAAAGTAATTAACATTAAAACTGTTGGAAATTTTGTGTTGTGTGTTGAAATCCTCTGCAGCTCATCTTTAAAAGCAGCAGCAAGATGTGATAGTTAACACCAACAGAGAATAAATTGTTGCAGCCATCTGTCTGACAGACAGCAGTGTTTAAAAACCCCTTTGCCTACGCTTCTCTCATTGACACAGTAGCTGGTCCTAGAAATTCAATTTTCCACGAATAGAGCTTATTGCAGACTGCAAACTGTTCACCAGTTTGATACTTAATTGGGAGGTTGGGCCTCTTGATGGTGTGCCAGCCTCCCTCTGTCCCCTTTGGAAGCGAGCCTCAGGTGTGAGCTGCATTGTCTCCCAAAATAACTGCAACAGTCCCTGAGCCTCTGAGGTTTCAGGTGTCCCTGCAGTTTAGGTATCTGAGATGAAGACAGGCATTGTGCATGCAGGATGGCATTCCTTTCAGTATCATTTTTTCAGTTAATGAAGTTTGTCAACAGATGTAGGTGAGTTTGTTTCAAACTCAGTGATTCACAGCATGAACTGCCAGTTAATTATTACTTGCTTTTTTTTTAACACTGCTTACTCATCTTTACTTTGTTCTTAATCTAGGTTTCTCCTTTGATAATGTGGAGCCATGGAAACACTAATTTCAGAATAATTAGAAACAAGTAATTAAAATAAACCCACACTACAATTATTTACCTTTACCTCTTTTTCAATTCCTGCTCCATCCCACTTTCCTTTCCAGTCTTACCCATTTCCCCCTGTGTAGCTCGTGTCTCTCCCTCCTCACTCCAGGGGTTCAGGTGCTGGTGTGTGTGCAGTCTGAGTAGTCAGGGTGAGCTGTGTCCTACGTGGGCACCTTGGCCCAGTGCCTCAGGGTGGATAAAGAGCAGCATTAGCAGCAGGGGTGGGGTGGGGTGTGCAGGAATGTGTGGGATGGAAGGATGCTTCAGCTGCAGGGTCAATAATTGGGGTCGATACCTGAGCAAAGATTTGTACCTGAAACTAACGTACAGGATAAGAGCCATGATCCAGCACTCTGCCCTTGGCTGGAGCTGAGGTGCCTTACTGCTTTCTATAACCCTGATTTACCCACTTGCTGAAGGAACAAAATTCCTCTGTGATGCTGGATGCTGCTTTTGGTTTGTGTGGCCACAGGACTTGCACTCAGAAATGGATGTGCTCTTTGTGTCTGATACTGAAAACATTGCACCTGGTCATTTACAGCCTGGAAATCAGAGAAGCTGCTCACAGTTTATCAGCAAGAAAGTTGCTTTGCCACATGATTTCATTCTGGGATTACGTGGGACACTCAGTGCTGTCCATTCCAGGCTCCTGTAGCTGACTACACACCCAGAGCCAGTGAGAACCCAGTGAGGAAAAGGCCACTGGTGAAGGCTTCTATTGACTGTTGTTTGTTTAAAGAGCTTCATCTAAAGCCAAGCCCTCTCCTGTGACTGTGCCCATTGTAGGGATATTTTGAATCCTGGTATCACCAGGAACACGGCTGGTGGGTTCTGTGTGCCATCTCACTCTGCATTTGACTTGCCAAAAACCGCTCCAGGAAGTGTTTGGGGAATCCTGTGTTCCCTTTGGAAAGATGGCAGCACATCCCATTTGCAAAGTATGATCTGAAAATGGAATTTATTGGATGCTCTTTTGTAATCTTGACCACTGAAGTTCTCAGAAACCTAGTGCAGATGATGGTAATTTTGTCTCCATTCTTCTCTTACATTCTGTGTTTCTAAGGGCAGACCAAATATGATGAATAGATCTTTACTGTGGCAAATGGTCACGTGCCTTGTGAGGGATGCTGCCTTGGGTGTCCTTTTGTAATAACAGGGGTATTCTTATATTCTGTTGAAACTATTAAAAGAAACGTGTGGTAGAAATCTGGAAAGGAAGAGCAAAAAACAAAGCAAAGTGGATTTTTGGTTATGAAGCAGTAGGACTGGAGAAGTAAGGAAGACATTTGCTTACTATAGGAGAATCATTGAGTATGCACAGATGTTCAGTTCATTTACAATACAGGTTTTATGTCTTCACATGGTATTTTATTCTTTTAGGTATGTGGAGAATGTCTCTTCTAGTTACTGCCTTTTTTCTTTAAACCCTTAAATCCCTATTGGGATTTCCAATTCAGAAGCATTTGTCTTCCAATTGCACTCCGGGTGAAACAATGGAATGATTTGGTTCATCTTCATGAGGCCATTTCATGATGCTTCCTACAGCTTTTACCCAGACATTGAGGTGCTTTAGGAGAGGATTTTGAGTTGAGGTGTTGTGGCAGAGATGGATCTGTGGTTCATGAACACCCAGGCAGTACCAGAGGCCTTCCCTGGGTCCCCTGATTTCTCCTAAGGTGCTTCCCTGCTTTTGGGGGAAATTGCTGCATCTGTGGGTCAGAGCACTGCTGCAGTCACATCATCTTGTTAGTTTTCTGTGGAGATGCCCACTATGATTCCTTGTTCTCTGGAAGCAACAAGGATTTTAATGGTTTAAAAATTAAATTCATTCTGGGCTTAATTGCTGTTTTCTGCCTAATTACTTTTAATTCTCTCTTGGATTTTTTCACTTATAAGAGGACAGGGTAGAACTTAGTTCCTAAATTGCCAACTTTCTAGCCTGATTCCTGTGCTAAACTGACCTGCTGTCAACAAATGTTAAATGAATTAATTTGCATAGCAAACAGATGCAAAGTGCTCCTTTTTCCAGGGGTACCATCTGTAGTTGCAGCATTTCTTGTCAGTTCTCCAAGTACACAGAAATTCGTATTCCTGAATATCCTCAGGGTTCAGAGCCCTGGCCGAGGTGTATGAACACAAACAAACTGCACCCACCTGACTTCCCCTAAAAACAGCATTCTTCAGCTGCAGATTGCACATAACAGCTTGTCCAACATCAGCCCCTGACAAGGGAGGGGACAACCTGGTGGCTGGAGCTGCACCAGGAGGCTTGAGAAGTGTGGATTTATTTGCCATTGTGCTACTGCACTGACATAATTACAGGCAAGATGAATGGTATAAACCTTTTTGTGGTCTAATTTTTAATAGCTCTGTCTCCTTCTGGCTTTGGTGAGGTTCAGGCTGCTGAGTGCCTTAGGGGATCTGGACTTCCCTGATCTTCACTCTTCTGTCTTTAGTGTGGGGCTGGCACCTCAGTATGTTCCTTCCCCTGAAGTTGCTGTCAATACCAGTAGTTCAAGGATTTTGAAATGGCTTATCCTACAGACATCAGCTGGGAATAAGCAACTCCTGTAGGCATAAATTAAGGTTTGGTCACATGGAATCAAAACCTGAAAGGTTTGGTAAATGTGAAATAAGATGTTTGAAGACATGACATAAGGACTCAGCAGATTCAGAGCCTGAAATGTACCCCTCCAGGTTGAGAGATGGTGTAAAAGTATCTGCAGGCTCCTCCTGGGTACTTCAGGGGAAAGATGACTGCAAGAGCTGGATGGTAAATCAGAAATACTTGGGATGTGTCAAATCATTTTTGTATGCAAATGATCTGAGCCTTTTTCTGAGGAGGACAGAGCAGTATGGTACATTATGGTACATCCTGTCCTGCAATGTCACCTGCAGTGTTTCAGTCACAGGCAGCTCTGCGAGCGAGTCCTCTTGTCTTTATGTATTTGTGACACGTGTGTGTACCCAGACACTGCACACACTGTTTGTAGCTGGAGTGTGGGTGTCTGTGAGGCAGGTGGAGGTACAGCAGCATGTGGTCTTGTTTGGGCAGAAAAGGTCTCTCTTTGCCCCCAAAAACACCTGTACTGAGGGTATCAGTGATGATGATGTTCCCGTCTCTGTGCACTGATTTTGAGGAACAAAAAGAAGTAAGGTTTTCAAAACGAGATTCTTATGCCCTCCTTTCTTATTAATGATTAATGTGTGGCTTTTCTCTGAAGAAAAGTGCCTGGGAATTAGAGCTTTCAAAATGCATTACTCTCAAGCTGTATCCATCTTTAGATCCTGCAGGCATGATAATAGTGTGTGGTGACAGTCACCTGATATTTGTCCTGGTGCACTCATCTGCTGGGGGCAGCCTCGGTCTCTGGCTGACGGAGGCAGGAAGGCTCTGAAGTGCAGATCTGACCTGCAGGTGCTGCCTGGTGCAGAGCAGGGCAGGAGGTGAGGCTCAGGTGAGGCTGCTGCAGTGCTGCCTCACGAGCTGCCCTTGGTGTCAGGGGAGCTCTGCTCACTGGGGCGTGCAGGACAGAGAAGGTAGAAACTAAAGGCTGGCACTGAAAACTCACATTTTCCTCTTCTTTGGCAGCAGCAAATTTGCATTAATAGGGCCCTCCTGGCAGCCACACTTCTCCCCAGCTCCAGAAAGGATTCTCTGACAAAGTTGTTTCTTGGACATGCCCTGCTACTCTGTGTGTTCTCCTATCCTGGTTCAAGGAGTCCTTTCCTGTGCTTTTCAGGGCAGTTATTTAACCAAGATCATCTGGAGAGGACTCCCCAGAGGTTGATGCTTTGCTGTCCCACCCAGGTGCTGCCATCTCTGTGCCCCCACTCCCCCGCAGTGCTTGGAGGCTGCTGTGCTCGTGTTGTGTTCAGAGTGGCTGCAGCCTTTGGGAGGTCGATGCTCCAGGTGCTGGGCTAATGATACTGTCAGTCTTTTGGGGTGCAACAGTCTCCTTTGAAGTGGACTTTCAGAGCAGGAATAGTTCCAGAAAGAGATAAAAACTGAGCCAAAATTTGCCTGTGAATCTTCACTTTGGAGGCAGCAAGTAGCACGAAAAGCGAGAAGCTTATCTGCCCAACCCAGACTGGAAAAAATCAACTCAAATTAAAAACCCACACAAAAGAGAGGAGTGAGCAAAGGCAGTTTCTTAATTAGCTTACTGATACTGTGCAGGATCACAGCATATGGCTGTCCTGGGGCTTATATGATGAGCAGAGCGTTTAATTCGTGCTAGTAAGGAGCTGTTAGGGTTCCTCCTGACAGTTCCTGATGTTTAGCTTGTAATATAAATAAATTATGCATAGATTTTAGCAGCAGAGACATAACCTAGTTACATGCAACCTTAATGCTTTACAATCATATCTTGAGGTATAAATTTAAAGTTGTGCACTTGCTTACTTCCTTTTGTCATTACTTGGGAATGAATCTAGGTCCCACCTCTCTTGGCTGTCAGGAAAGGGAATCTACAGAAATGTTTGTAGTGGGGTGAAGAGCAGGACTGCAGCAAAGCTCCCTGCAGTCACTCCAGTGGACACAGTCTGCTTTGGAAAGCTTGTGAGCCCTGATCCTTTGTTAGGTTATCACCACCTCCTTTCTGTGTTTTTGAGATCCTGTCATGGCAGTGAGCATGTGTGATAAAGCAAGCAGAGCCCCTTGGCTTTTCCTCCAGGCAGAGACTGGAATAATTTGGAATCTAAGTAGCTCCAGGGCATCATGGAATTCTCGTGCAGTGTGTTTCTGCATTGTTCTGCGTTACAGGAGAGGCCCTCCAGGAGGGTGGTGCAGGAGGACACCAGTCAGTGCTTTACTGAAAAGGCATTACCAGGTGTTTTGGGTATAGAATGCCACAGATAACAAGGTACAGATGTCAAGTCCATCATTCTCTTGAGCCCAGCCTGTTTGAGAGCTCTCTGGGGCAGTGCAGGGATGGGTGTGAGGTGTGGCAGGGTGCCCCATAGATCCCTTGCTCTGTGCCACTGTTGCTGGAGCACAGACCAAGCTCCTGAAGCCCTTTTTCAAGGGTGGCTTTTGCCATGTCCTCTCGAGCATTTGGTCACCTAAACAAAAGCAGCCACTTTATTGAAATAGGTGGAAGGGTTTGCATGCAAAGGAACTGGGGCTGCTCTGCTGCCTCTCTCTTGGGTGTGACTGGTCAGTGGATGCTGGAGTGGAGCAGCAGTGTCCAGTGGGATCTCAATAATGCCCAGCTGCTCCCAACCTAAATCAGCATCAGCAGAGTTCCTCTGGCTTTCTGTGCATTCCATTTGGACTTTGGCTTCTTTCTGCTTTCTTTACCATATTCTCTGCCTGATTTCTGATTGAGCTCTCTGCTGCCAAACTGCCTTGTGCTGTACAGAGCCCTCTGACCACAGCTGCCTGGATCGGGCTATCTCTGTGTCACAGGCAGCGTCTTTCTTTTTCTCTCTTGTTTTCAGAACAATGAACTTTATTACCAATTAAACTTTCTGGTACTTGATGTGAACTGAAGTATGGAATCTATTCTATTTCTGCATGAAATGATGGAATGCTTTTTAAATGTTGTATATTCTTCCTTTGAGACATAGAAATGCGCTTGGAAATAGAGTTCGTTTACTACAATTACTATTGATCCATCTCCTTTGGCTGTTGTCCAAATAAAAATTTCTTTATTGTGAAGCAGCATGTGGGGGTGGAAGGATGTTTGTGTAGCCAGAGTTCTGCCTGCCAGAGTAGGTGGACAGAACAACTAATATATTTTAGCTAGAGTTGTGAGAAGCTGGTAGCTGAAGTACACAAAACTCTGTCTGCACAGCAAAGCCTCCATGGTGGTGCTGGTCAGAGTCTAGCAGGGTGTTGCAGAGAGCTCCTCACTGTCTCATCTTCAGCTCTCAGCCATGATTCTCCCAGGGAACGATGCAAGTGTTACCAGGAGGATGTCTTAAAAATTTCCAGTTCACCTTTGTATTTATAGGAAAAGCAAAGTCTCCAAGGTGTTGTCTTCATTCCCAGCTAGATCTCTAACCAGAGTGCTTTTTACACCTGCTGAGCTGAGGCAGGAGGGTGAGTGTTCAGTAACCCTCTGGCCTTGGCTTTGTCTGCAGCACTGTGGGGTGGCAACTGATGGTGCTCTCCAGCCAAGCGACAGACACAACAGCCCTGGAGATACTAGTTATAATTTTCAGAGAAGAAGGTGTGTCTGCCTCTATTTTCAAGTTTCTCTTCATCATTAGAAAGAATCCAAAAGCTCTCCACATCTCCACTGTGTCTGTCGGATTGTTAAGGAGAGCACAGAGGGGGCACTGCCACATGATTGCATTGAAAGAGTGCAAATTAAGTGCCCTGTACTTAATTACTTTAAAGTCTTTTCTCTTGCAGATAATTCTGGTGTGTGGCACAGACAGTAGTAACAGCTCACCTCTCCTAGGGGTGGCGAATGGCAGCTCTGTTCTGCAGATGTAAATGCAGCATTCAGAATTGCGTATCATTAAGACAACTCTTTGGTGATAATGATAACCTTATCTAAGGTGTGAACAGGTTTCTCAGCACACTCGCCCCCATTCTCTGAAGTCTTTAATAGCAACAGACTGCATTCCTAGCCTGATGAGTTTCTCTGCTTGTAGGTATTTACTTTTATTTAACATTTACTTAGTGCTTCTTTGTTTGGTTGGTTTTTTCCCAGGGAAAGCATATATTGCAACATCCTTACAAATTCTCTTTCACTAGTCCTGGACACAATCTGGACTCCAAGAATTTGAGGAAGAATCCAGATTGCTTTTTCTAGCTAAAGGCTGGAGATTTAAAATCTCTGGAATGAGATCTGTGCTTTACTGTTTCACATAAAATCAGTCATCCAGTTGGTTTCTTTCCCATATACCTGGAGTCACCTGGGCAGTAATTCCGTGTTTTGTTTCTAGAATTGTTCTTCAGATTGTTCATATTTACAGGAAGCACACTAAAAGTTTCTATTACTCTTAGCATTGTTACATAAGAAAGACACTTGAGTTTTTAAAATACATTTGTCATTTAATAGACTCTTGGAAAAGTATTGAAAAGCAGGAAAGTCAGGGAAAGCAGCAGAGGCCTCCCTGGGGGTGAAGAGACAAGGCAGGGGAAGCAGACTGTACAGAACACTGGGGATGAATGGCAGGTCTCATTTGTCACTGGTTTGTGTAAAAATAGTTTGGGTAGTTCTCCCTCACCTTTCCCACCCTTCTGAATGGGCAGTCAACTTTATTTTCATGTGTAACAGGCTATTTGCCCATCATCAGTGCCTCAAAAGCCCTGCAGAATCGTTCAAACTTCAATAAGTAACTTTGACTTATATCTACAGAGGTTCTTGATGTTAATTTGCCCCAGCAAGTCGGTGAGATCATTTGTTTAATTGCAAAATCTTGTTACCATTCTATTCTTGCATGGCAGCCTGTCTCCTAAGTGACAGAGTTAGCAGCACCTCAGCTGGGGTCGTAGCTGCTCTGGTATTTGCTGTCTTGTGTGAAACCCTCCATCCACTGAAGAATTGCTTCTGGTGTAAAGCAGTACTTGTGTAATGTGTAGAAAAGTGAAATGAAGAGCCAGGCTCTGCTTTCTCCCAGTCTGGGTGCCATATGTTACATGTCTCCTGTGTGTGAGTTTGTGACCTGGGGAGGCCGTGAATTCCTTCTGTGGAGTGTTGCCCTGTGTAAGGGGGCTGCACGTCCTCTGTGAACTGCTGCAGTCGTGTTTTTTGATTTCCATCACTCTTGGAAGTGTGATGAAGCAAGAAACCTTGCTTTAAAAGCTTCCTTTGGATGATGGTTTGGTGTTTAATAGATGGAAGATGCAGAACAATCCCAGTGAAGATGTGAACTGGGAAGAGATTTTCCCTGACTCCTGTCAGTGGAGTGCACTATCAGGTTGATTACTCCATGGCAGTTTCTGTCCTTTTTCATGACCAGTGTTGGCAGTAGCTCTCTTGTTCATGTCATCCCTTTTGTTTTTGTGCTCCAGCCCCTCCTGAAGACCCAGGCTGAATTTGATCAATCACTGCCAGGTGCTCCTTTTCAAGGAGGTGGATGGTGGAGAGTCCATGGCAGAAATGCAGCCTGGCATTTTCGTGGGTTGCATGGATTTGTGAAGGCAGCTCTGGATCATGGAAACCAAACCTGGCAGCACTTCTGGGATTGCCAAATGAGAACTTAGAGCATACTGCCATCATTTTCATGGGGCCCACCTTAGTTCAGAGCATAGAGATGTCTGACATGGATCTGAAATGCAAATATTTCCATAGGTTTGGGAGATCCCCACTGCCTTTTGCAGTGATGGAGCAGCAGGAAGAGCAGTCTGATGATGCAGGTGCTGATGTCCCTGGGGTCTGCCTGGGCTGCTGGGACAAGAGTGGGAGCTGAGCTCTCCCTTTGGTCTGGGGTACACTTACAGACAAGGAAATGGGGTTTGTTCTTCCATGGTAGATAAATCCCAAGGGCTGCAGGAAGCTCATTGCCCAAGGAGGGAGGCCTGACAAAATCCCGAGAGCTGGGTATTTATAGAGCAGATGTTTCTGCATGAGATGCTCATAAGGATACATTTTGTGATATGCTAGTTAAAACACTGAAACTGCAAAGTTTGATGTCTGGATAACTTAGTCATAGCATTAATTAGCTATTAACTTGATCCTGCAGAGTTTTCATGCTTATTTATGTGTGATATATGTGGGAATTTTCTCTCGAGGCATTAATTTTCAGTAAATCTTTCTGTAGTTGAAGAGACAGTGATATCAGCTGCACTCTTACTGATACAATATTACAATATTTTTTAAAATCATAACCTTATCAATGTCTACCTTGATGTTAGTCCCAGTACAGATGAAGAAGAAAGCAGGATACACAACACTGTGATGCTGTTCATAACCCAAGTTTGAAACTAACGTGGTGCAAGTGTGGTGGCACAGATGAAACAGAGAAAAATCTCTTCTGAATGGGCCATAGGGCAAGGAAGGTGTGAAGGCTGAGCTGTTCTGCCTTTAGTCTGCAAGAATTGCTTATGAATTCTAACACTCTGAGACTTAATGAGGGAATAAAAAATGTGATACACAACTCCAGATAAGACCATTTAGAGCGAATTTCTGTCACCCTGAAGCTTAATAAGTAGTGTTCCACATTAATAGATGTGCTTGAAGGTGGAGTTGCTATCGTTTATTGTTATAACTCCTGAAAGGTATCTCAGAGAATTTGAATTCTAATTTCAGTTCCATAAAGGCGTAGCATTAAAATTCACGTTTGTGTTTTTGATACAAAAGGATTAGTACAGCTGGAGATGGGAAAACAGCATGTAGAATTCTCTTCCATCTATCCTGTGGAATCATTTTAATATCCACTTTACCTGCCTCCTATCATCCATTGCTAGAGGTGAAGCTGTGTTAGGATTTGAGGAGAGAATTCATTTATCTGTGCATTTCACTTGTGTTCTTAATTGAAAGCTAATGTGCTGTTACAGAAACCAGCTCACAATTAAGTGCCTTCAGATTTTGAGAGGTCTCTGAGAAAATGTGGGTTTTCTTAGCTGTCCAATTAACACAGCAGCCTGCCCAGATGACCAGGACACAGGAGGGGACTGTGATTGATTTGTTAATTACTTGGAGATTGGCAGTCCCTCTAGTTAAAAGCAAAACCTGACTGCATGATCCTGATAACAGAAGGTAATGATGGTGTCCTGAGCTTTTGAGAGGTAACCTTACCCAGCTTTGTGGGATTCAAAGACCTGAAGGTTGAAAGGTTGTCTGTGTTATTGTTGAAATCACTGCGTTTCAGCTTTGGGAAGAGCTTCCATACAGGTTTGGTCAGCGAGCATTATTAAGAATTATTTTGTCACTTCATTTTCCCCCTAAAGAAAAAAGGGGGAAGGCAGCATTTGGAAAATTGACTTGAATTTTATTTATTTATTGGGTAATGGCAGATTGATGCTTGTGCCAGGCTGGGCTATCAGTTTGTGCTCACTGGATGAGTGAGGCCAAGTTCAGAGGTCCCCTCTGACAGTTTCTGCAGTCATTGATAAATGTGACTTCTATGAACTCCAAGTAGCCTTCCACTCTGTCTCACTTCTTCTACCTGTGCCATTCTCGTGTGCAGTGTTTTGAGAAATTCAAACCCATGTAAACTGTGGCCTTTCCTTACTAAAGGTGATTGCTCCAGACTTTGTGCTGAATCTGCTGCACAGCTCTTTCAGTCTCTGTGCCCATGATATTGCTGAGCAATCTTGTGACTTTGCAATGTTTTTCCTAAGGTGGTGAAAGTATCTTTCAGTTTGGAACTGCTGGTTTTGAAATTAAATTTTTGGTTTGCCTGCAGTTTGCTCTGCAGACTCCAGCCTGGTTTAAGGTGAGTCCCTGGACTTTCCAGCAAAGCAGAGAATGTGTGGATGTGTCTGTAGGCACTTCTGGGATTGTTCCCCTTTTAGTTCAGGCTCAGAGAGTTGCAGTTGTGCATTGCCCATACTTTACTGAGATATAGTAGGTTTGTCAGTCTACTTGGTCTCCTAATTTTTCATCCAAGGTGATGAATTCTTCATACTTGTAGTATAAATCAATGCACCTTCAACTTTATAGTGAAGGTTACAGGGCTAAATTTTCCTTCACCTCTCTCCTGTCAGGAATGTAAGTTCAGATGGAGCAGAAGCACGCAGAAGACTGAGAGAGTGTGATGGCCTGGTGGATGCCCTCCTTCATGCTCTGCAGTCTGCAGTTGGGAAGAAGGACACGGACAATAAGGTGAATTTGAGTATTAAAACACGGTGGATGTGTGCATTAGTTTATGCTGAAGTGTTGCACTGGGATCCAAATTGTGTTTGCTGGTGTCAGAAGAGGATTGTGCTTGCCTCAGAAAAGAGAGTAATTGTCTTCCTCTCGTCTCTGGTGGCTGTGGTGGTGCAGGATGCTGCTGTGTCTCCCTCCATGGCTGCTGAGGCTGGTCTCTGGGAGAGTGGGGACAGTCGTCCTTTATTGTCAGGGACATTATTGCTGTTGTTCTGCATTGCTTAATTGGCATTTGTAAGTGCAGTCTCCAAATCAGAATGGAGTCCCGTTTGCACAAAGCAACAAAGGAGTCAGTTCCCATTTTAAAGACTTTATTCAGCACCATCTCTGAAGACTGAACTGCTTAGACATTAAGAAATGTCTTCAGACCTGCAGCACTTTCACTGTGGCCTTTTTTTTGGTGCTGATTTTTTTAATCTGTTTTTATCATCATCTCATCCTGTGGCACTTAAAATGTATTTATATGCATGAGGAATATCATAACTTTAACCTGTTTAAAAAGAGAGCTACTCTTTCTTTATAAGACCAGAAGGCTTGTAAAGCATTGTTATTTTATTCTGAGTCTCACCATGTGATGGCCTGAACAAGGGGTTTACAAAGCCTTGTTACTTAATCAGGTAATTTTGGAAGTGGATTTTGTAACCACCTGGTGGTTTCCATTGCAACCTGCAGAGCATTGCTCTTGTCAGAGCCTGATGTGCTGTGGATTAGCTATTACTACAGGACAACGTGTGTTCCCATTGAAATCCTCACAGGCCCTAGGTTTTGACCCAGAGAAAATTTAATAAAATGGGCCTCTTGGAGATTGTAAATGTTGGAAGAACAAGAGAGAGACTTGGATTAAAATAAGATCCTTATATGATCATTTTCTGCTGTGTGTTTGATCTTCTGGTGAATTGTATTCTTTATGTAAGATCAAGTGGTATTTTTGATTAGAGAGTTTTCATTTTGAATGGATGCTATTTATAAAGCGCTTCACTTTCGGAAAAATAAAATGGGGTTTAGGAAAAGAATGAACTTTAATTTAAGGGTCTTGACTAAATCTTCCTTGAGAGCTACATGATTTTCCTGGGACAGATGGCCTTCATTTTTCAACTTCCCCAGCCCCTCCTCTGCACAGTACAATGGTTTGCAGGTAGGAGGGTGCTGTACTTTGTATAACATCAATTTCTCTGTGGCAGTCTGTGGAGAACTGTGTGTGCATCATGCGGAACCTTTCCTACCACGTCCACAAAGAGGTCCCTGGAGCTGATAAGTACCAAGAACTAGATGCTGGTCAGACTACAGGCACAGGAGGCTCCCAGAAGAAGAAGAAAGATGATGCTGGTTGTTTTGGTGGAAAAAAAGCTAAAGGTATGTGTTTCAAAAAGCTCTGAACTGGAAATGGATTCGGGGGTGATGTTGCTGTGCAGTCCTGCTCTTGCAAGCACATTCCTCGTGCTTGTTTAGGGTGATGCAGTTTGTGCAGTTTGGCAGTGTCCTGGCATGTGTTTTATCTCCCATGTTGCATCACTGTTGGATGTTTGGGATTCTTTTTTCTTTTTACAATTGCTGTAATTTTGTTTGGCTTTAAACAGGAATGCTGCATGCTGACAGATGACACTCTGCTGCTGGAAAAAGTTGGGTTGTGCTCTGCCTCTGCTCTGGGTTGCTGTGTTCTTGCATCTGTCACACCTCTGCTCAGTCCCCTTGCCTGGCTGTGTGGCATGTGTGCCCTTCTTGGGAAGCCAGGCCAGCATGGATCCATCCTTCCATCCCTGTGCATGGCACTCCTGCCTCTACATCTCCCATGCCTCCAGACTGATACTTGAAAACAAACTAAAAGCCTCCCCTCCCACTCCACCAAAACGTACAACCTCCCAATTCACTCACTAGTTCAGTAATTTAAATTGCAAACTCGATTTTGTAGCTTTTAATTGTCAGTCACTTTTAGACCTGTTCTCTCCTGTGGGGCATGAGTGTTGCAAATGAGTTTCATTATAAGAGAGGATTAAGAGTCTCAGTAACCCCCCTACCATGTTTCCTTTACAAAGAGACACTCAAATTATATCAGTTTTCTTTGTTGTTTTAGAGAAATTACTATTCTAGACAGAATTCTGTTTTCTTTCCTTTCTTAGAGAAATGACTATTCTAGATGAATTCAGAGATAATTAATTCCATTTCTGTCTAGGCTTCATTCTCCTCATTCATGTGTACACATATCCTGGCTTATTATTTATAGCCAGGTACAAGGAAGGGTTTTGCCCCTGAAGAGCTGATATGGGGTTGTTTGAACTTGATAGACTGTGCTGCACATTACTCTTTCATCTGACCTGCCCAAGTTATTAAAATATTATATTTCCATATGTGCTAGGAAAGTCATCACAGCGTGAACTTGTTTTTGCAGACTAGTCTGTCATCAACTACATTTAAACTGTTTAAAATGAAAAATTGATGGGAATCTTCTAAAGACTGGGGGGGAAAACTAAAGAAATAATTCTGCCTGCCTGGGCAGCCTGTTCTCCCAGGGAGTGACTGAAGCTGCAGTGATACCCTTTGGAACCTTGCATGGAGCCTGTCCTGCCCCTTGCAGTCCCTGTTGTTGCTTTGCCTGGGAGCAGCACAGTCAGTGGAAACACTTTTAGCCACAAAAGCTCTGAGTGCCCTGTGGGAGGAGGGTGTTGTGCTGAGGGAGACCTGTCCCCGTGCCCTGGCAGTGACCAGGAGCACTCTCAGGAGTGTGTCCCGTGCCAGGTGCCTGCCTGGGCCCACCTGGGGACACCTCTCCTGGGGCTGTGCACCCAGGAGCTTTCTGTTCATCAGCTGAAGCACCAAGGCATGTCTTCTTGGAAAATGGGTCTCAAAATCATCTGATGCTGGGGATCAGCCTGTGGGTTGCAGGCACTCAGTGACAGCTTGGGTTTGGCTCTGTGTGTTTGGCAGGAAATGACAATATATTTTAATGGTTTTTTCCACCTTTTTGCAGTGCTCTTTTGAAAGTGTGCTGTCCCCCAGAGGGAAATCAACTGGTGATAATGCTGGGCTTGCAGCTCGTAGGATGTAGATTAAAAGAATAGACAACTGTTGTGCTTAAAAAAAATAAGTTATAATCCATTCATAAATGTGCTTTTAAAATCATAAAGAGAAGCTCCCTTGTCTTGCTGTTAAATTTATGTGCATACTGGTCTGAACCTACCTTAATTTTCTCAGTCTAGAAGTTCAAAATCGATCTGTTCTCTCCTTTCTTTACTTATCTCGCAGTGTTTCCATGTTTATTTTATTTTATTTCATGGTCATTGATCACAGCATTTCAAACACCTCTACAAAGGGCTAGTCATCCTTCTGTCCCCTCAATTCTGTGAGCACCTTTTCATTTAATAAAAAGAGAAAGAAAAGGAGAAAAAAAAAGCTATGCAAAGAAAGATTGGGGGGTTTTAGCAGGAACAAAAGGGAGAAAGTTAAATACATTGGTGTGTTTTTTTTAATTGATGAAACTTCTGTAGTCTTGTAATACTCAGGTTTTGAACCTGTTCTGTGAAATTCTGCCTCTTTGTGACTGTTCCTTTGTATTTTCTTCATCCTGTAAATTTTTGTTTTCCTTTTGCTGCTTTTCTGGTAATTAGAGGAGTGGTTCAATCAAGGTGAGTCTGCAATACTTTGTTTTCATCATCACCATAACATGCTTTGTTCGGCTTTCCCATGCAAGGCTAAGAGCTGAGATCAAGGTCTTGTTCATCCCATCCACCTTCTCCTCTGCTCCCCCAGCACATCCTCCTGTTCATTCCAGCAGACATGGAAAAATCCTCTGAGGGAGCTTTTGCAGTTTGGTCTTTCCATACCACGAATGGAAAGCACGAGGGTTTATTCATTCCTGTGAGTGCAGTAGGGGAATTGCTGTGCAGCTGGCCTGCTGAGCCCAGGAGAGCAGCAACACCCAGGTGTGGGTGTTGTCACCAGCCCTGGCAGGTGGAAGGCTGTGCTGGCTGCTCTGGGGAGTGGAAGGAGCCTGCAGCAGCTTGGGTGTGTGTTCTCAGGGGTGCTTGGTGCTTTTCCTGCTTGGGCACGTGCCTGGGCTGCTGCAGCTCCGTTCCTGGCACACGCAGGAGCTGGGGAAAGCTACCCCAGGACCTGTCCCAGGGGATAGGCTTCAGTTTCTCATCCAGCACAGTAAGTAAAAGTGCACCTGGAAGACACAAGGCTGAGGCCTAAAGCCTCCCTTGGATTGGAAGTTGATAGGCTCTGGGTGCATGGGAGACTCTTTTACTGATTTGGGGGTGAAGGCAGGGACATTTTCAGGTCATGACATTTGCTTCATGGGTTCTGGAGGGCTGAACCAAGGGAGAAACGTTGGGGAGAGGATAAAACCAATCAACCAAAATCTAATTGCTCCACCCAACAACTGATGGTGGACAGTGTTCTGCAGGGTGCTGATTTTGGACTGTGAGTGCTGAGGCTGTGGAGGATGTTAGCAGGACAGAGCTCAGCCCTTGGTTCCTGTCACTCCTTTCTGGCCAGCTCAGTGGCTGGATTAATGAGCAGCGGGGAGGATAAGGTGGGATTGTTATGAAGAAGCACTTTCCCTTAGACTTTTATTTCAACCAGGAGTTTGGGAATTAATCCTTCAGCAGAAATGGCCTGGCTGCACCATGGTTTGATTACCCAGTAAAGCAAAACGACATTTGAGGAAGATCAACAACAACATTAGTGGTTAATAACGCTGGGTCACCCTTCAGAGTCTGTACAGAGTTTCTGACAGATGGAAAATGCTGAAGGTCATGTTTTGGTTGTTTCTTACATAATGAGAAATAGCAAGGGGGGAGAGGGGAAGAATTTTAATCCCTCTGTTTCAGAGACTGTAAATTGCATCTTGCACAGGCAAGTCTCATGTCAGGCAATTTTCCCAAACCAGAGTGCTGTGCCAGTCCTACAGTCAGGTCTCATAAAACAGGCCTGGCAGCAGGCATGTTCAAAACTGTCTCTTGGCAAAGTTTGGAGCTGTGCTTCTCATCCAACAGCGTTGGCTTTTCTCTGACACACCTCAGGCTGGAAAACCTGGAGGATCTGGACATGGGTGGAAATCAAAATGTACAAAAACAGATCTTAAGCTTCTCTCCTATGCAAGTGCAGTTTGTGCTGTGGTTTCAGCATCCCTGTGGTGCAAAGCCCAACTGTGAAGATCCAGGCAGCAGCAGCAGTGTGCTCTGTACAAATCCCAGCCCCATGGCTTGTGTGTGTGTTCACATCCCTGTTGGGAGCAAGTGCACAGGCCCGAGGGTGTTCAGAGCTACAGAGCCTGGCAGTGATGCTGATTTTCTCATGTTATCAAGGGTGCATGGGGATGGCTGAAAGGGTTTTCATCAGTAGACTCTTGAATTGCTAAATTTGGTCACCTCTTTAGAAACTCCAGTATTTGGGAAAATCAAATGGGAAAAATAGCTGCTGGACCTCAGACTGAAACCTTTGCTTTCTGGGTGGATTTGTTTTGGAGTGTTCTTGCAGCTTGCTCACCTTGTCTCTGTAGGACAGCCCTGGAAATGTAGGTGCTTGGGGTATTTCCAAACACAATGCATTTGATTGAGCAAGTAATTTGTAGAGTTGAAATCCCCTTGGTCAAAGTTCTGTGTTCTGTACTGCTGCCATTGGCAAGCAGCTGGCAGCTTCTGCTTTCAACAGATGGGCTTTGGCCTGCGAGGTGAGAGCTCCTCAGAGGGCCAAGACACAAACCTGCAGAGGCTCCTCCAAACCAGCCAGTGTTTGCTGTCTGGCCCAGAAATGGAGACAGCAGCTGAGGAGCCCAGAGCACAGGTGGAGAGTGCTGTCTTTGTGAGAGATGGGTCTGTAAATGGCAGCTGCTTTGGCATTCCCAGCTCCAGAGTAGCAGCCAGCGCTGCACTCCTGGACAGTTCCTCCTCACCAAGTTGTGCACAGGCAGAGCTTACTAAACACTGCCACTGGGGAGAGGGAGCTCTTACTGTGCCATCTCAGTTCTGCAGGGCTGACAGAAGTGCCAAACCAACCTTTAAATTATAGGGAGGACTTCTGAAATGAGTAGTTGTGTCAAGTGAGGTCTGGCTGTATGAGAATATGTTCTGAGGTTTAAACTGTCTAATGGCAAAGACATGAAATTTTGGGTCATATGAAAAAACAGTTTGTCCTACTTGTAGGTAAGATGGAGTCACATTTATTGGTCTGCTTTAAGTCTGTAATCTTTCCTACACTATCTTCCTTCCTTCCTTCCTTTCTTCCTTTTTTCCTTGAATGCTTTTCTCCTTTTAATTCCCTCTGCCCTGCTTTTTCCTGTCAGTGCCCTAAGGGTCAGCAAGGGTTTGCAGCCAGTAACTGGGTTCAGCTGCCCTTATGAAATGCAAAGTCCTTTGGTGACACACAGCACTTTTTCTTTTTGGTATTTGATTCCCCAAGCAATGTGTTGCTCCTTTCCACAGAGTGAAAAATTGATGGAAGGCTGTAAAGTGCCACTGATTCCTGTCCCTTCCTTAAGAAAAGGGGTGCTGTGGTACCTGGCTGCATGAGCTTTTGGCAGCCTAGATGGACTTTCACATGCTTTAGTTAAGGAAATTCCTTCAGCTAGGCAGAACTTCTAGGTGCATGTTTTGTTTTGCACAGCAGTTGAAGTTGACTGCTATTCTGTGTGGGCATTTCAAAGGGATGTGATTCCATCCCCACCCAGAGAAAGGAAGAGGATGGAATACTACCTTGAGGGAGAGGTTCCCTCTTAATGCTATTCCTAAATATTCATAATGGTGTTTAAAAGCTCTAATGCCTCTCTGTACTATTTTTATCCTTTTTTTTTCAAGAGGAAAGGTGGAGTGACCCATTGAATTCCCTGTGCCTGTACCAGCCCTGCTGTAACAGGGACTGGCCTTTCCCATCTCGTCAGCTGTTGGCAGTCAAGACTCAGACTAATCTCCTCATTACATTTTCAAGGACCATTTTCCTGTTTGCTTTTAAGCAGCCTGGCTGGTGGAGCTTCCAGCCCTTTCTGTAAAACCTCCATTAACAGCCTGGTAGTCCCTGTGCAGAGGCCACTTCTGGCAGCTTAAATTATGTTGTCTGAATTCATCCCATCGCACCTGCCTTCCCTGCTCTGGAGGGAAAGGGACTAAATAACTTGGCTTTTCCCCCCTTAAAATAATTTGGAAAAGCAAAATTGTGCACTGCTGTCCTCAGAAGCCATGCAGATTCTTGCAGTACCTTCCTAATTTCTCTCTCTGCTGCCAGTATTCCTCTGATGGCAACGTTCCTGCTTATCCCACAGCATCCATGGGTTACCCAAGGCTGTGGACCTTGGAGACTCACCCTTCCCTCCCCACCTGTTTACATAACCTTGAATTCCCAACCTAACTAAAAATGCACGTTTTTTTCTGTTTTATTTAAAGATTGTATAAATTAAAGCTGATGTAATAGTTTGACACTGTTTCTTAGCAAAAATATGGAATTATTTCCATTAGCTTCTAATAAATAGTAAAAAATGACATTTTGTCAATTGAAGGGCAATTCAAGGTTAAGTTGTTGGCTGCTGTCTGTACAATATATTAAATCTAGATCTTCCTGCGTGGTTGTTGCATTGAGAATAGAGGCTGCAAAGCAAAGCTGTTGGTTTTTTGTTCTGCTGCTGAGTTTTTGCTTGAGCTAAGCTTCAGGTCAAAATTCCTCTGTGAAAACAACAAGTAAACACTGGGCTTCTGAGGGAGGGGCACAGCTTTGCCAAGAAGGGAAATGGCACAATTTTCCAAGGTTTAAAGCACTCCTGAGACTCTCAGAAACGCTAGTGCTAAGCATGTTTGCAGTCAACCTGAAAGCAGCACGGGTGTCTGTCCCTAAGTTTGCTCATGCTAAAGCCACAGTTGTGCAGCTGGACTGAGGGTCAGGTACATGCAGCTGTGGGGAGCAGTCTCTGATGTATATTCTGGGTCTGTATCTTCTCCCATCTTGTAGATGCACATGACAGTAACTTACCTGTCAGTGTACTGACAGTCTTCTCCATCTGTTGTCTTCTTTTTTTGCACAGGAAAGAAGAATGGAGATTTGGACAGGAATTTTGATACACTTGATTTGCCTAAGCGATCTGAAGCAGCAAAAGGTAATGCCAGTGTTTGTGCTTTTGGAAATAACAGGTAGCTTGAGAGCTGGAGGCTCTTAAAGGGACTTGAGACATGAGCATATCAGGCTGATATCTTTCTTTTGTAGTCAGTTAATTGAAATAATGGATATACCTGTGCATGCCATTATCTAGTGTTGAATACTGGATGTGAACTTTTATCTTAGACTGCTGAATTGGTGGAATCTCGTAGAAGCCTGTCTGATTTGGTGTTAGTGATTGTAACTCCAGAGAGGGCTGAGTGCAAGCTCTCCTCCTCTACAGCTCCATTTGTGACCCACCTGCACCACACCTGACTGTAAGGAGTTGTGAAATGCACCCAGTGAGGGTACTCAGCACTAACTCCCTTCCCTGGCACCTCTGTCATTCTTCAGCATTCTGTGGAACTGGGTGACAGCAGGGATTGAGGATTTTTGCCTTTGCTGATAGTCTGTCTTCCCCTAACACAGTATTCCTCTGTGTCTGTACTGAGCAGTACTTGTAGCTTCCCAAAATCTGGGAGGTTCACAGAAAAATTCTTCTGCATTGTGTTTTTGTGTTTCTGCTCTGGCAGAGGTGGAATCTTCCACAGTCTGCATTCCCTACTTGCATGCATAGTACTTTTAAAAATTGGGTATTAGGAGATGATTGGGGATTTTGTCAGAGTTCTCAGAGCATTGGGTGGTGTTTTGAGACTCGCACAGGTTTAGATTTGAAGTGTGTGCAGTGTCTCTGCAAAGATCCAGCCATTGTCATGGCAACTGCTGCGGTGCCACCCTGTCAGCCTCACCTAAATGAGCTCTGAATACCCAGAACTACCTGAGTGTTCCTCAGAAGAAAAATTGTAAACTCTTCGCACATCACAGAGGGAATTTTGGGGAGTATAAAGAGACCCTGTGACTCAGTGGAGAGATCCATGGACTTGGGATACCCGAATTATGCTCTTTTGGTGACCTTGATCCAGTCTGCTTATTTGTGCTTCAATTTCCTTGCTGTTAACTGAGAGCAGCAACAGAGGCCGTGTCTCAGATCCTTGGAGATGTGCTGATAATCTGTAATGGTGTAATAATTATACACACATAGTGCTGCACTCACTTAAATTCACAGTGAAACTCTGATGATATGCAAACTAATCCTAATACATAGATGAATCTAATCTATTTACAGACACCCTTCAGAGTGGATACAGTTTCTAGTTTCAAGTCTGAATGCTGATTTTTGTTCGGTGCATTATTGCACGAGATGTTTTGTATCTTGTGAAATAAAGCAAGATACCAGTGAACCTCTCAGAAGCTGCAGAACCACCCTATTTAGAGAGCTGCAGGAAACTTCTAACCAGCCTTCAGTGGCTGCCATCAGGTCAGGCTGGGAGCTGGTTACAGTGCAGAGCAAGGAGTCACCTTTAGGATGCAGGAAGAGAAAGGAATGCAAAATACAGCAAAGGCTTCAGCGTTTGCATTCCTTTCTAAATGTGATTGGAAAAGGGAAATCAAGAATTTCTGCAAGGAGATGTATCTTACATAGCTTTCTTTAAAATAAGATTAAAATCTTTCATGTGGCTCTGTTAATGGCAGAAGTGATGTGCAGATCTGATGGGAGATGTATCTGACTTTACACAGCTTGTTATCATATTCAATTGGTAGAACTCTCACACTCTTGAAGAGGTTGTTTGATAATTTTGAGATACCCCCATTTAATCAAAGTCAAACAGATTGCCTATCTCATGCTTGATAATGTCAGGAGATTAATCCCTCAGCATTTTGAAAGAAGCACTTTGACATGAAAAAAGCCAGGAGTAGCTATTGACTTGTGTGCTAAGAGTGATGCATTTTTGTTCACGTTTTTGCCGGTAGTTTCCTGCCAAGAGTCTCATTTACTTGGGAATTCCTAGATACTAAAGGTTGTAACAAGGTTATTTGAACTTTAAATTGTTCGTTAAAATAAAGAAAATAAAATTGCAGTTTTCAAACCCTTAAGAGCTCTGGTCAGATCTCTTCTGTAGAATATAATTGGCTCTGATGAGATCAGCTCTCAGCTGAGGCAGAACCTCGTTACCAAGATGGAAAAATCATGCAAGTTTTAATGATCAAAAGCACTCAGATTGAGTGACATGATGAAGTGCTATTTCAAAAATCAACAATTATAGATTAATCTCTTTCATGTATTATTAAAGCCATATTAAAGTGAGTTTTCAGCTGGAATCTCTGTGAGCAAATGAAACTGCACTACTAAGATTTGTTCATGCAATGCAGCAAATGAACATTGTGGTAATTAACAAATATTGGGACGTGGTGTTGTTAAGTTTCCTGTAATGTTACAGTCAACATCCAAGGAGCTTATCTGGTGGGTCTCTAAAGATTTGGTTTCAGGAACTTTACATCATGGTTTCCCTATGAGATACTCCTGGGTATGACCACTGAGCTGAACCGAGATTGTGCTTGGGATCACTTGAAAAACCATGGCCTGGTAGCAGCAAACCAGTTCAGACCTGCTTTCTGTCAGCTCTGGAAACTTCATTTTGACTCCAGATTACTTTAATGGCAGGAATCTCTGCCTGTCCAGCAGCCAGACATCATAAAACCAGAAACTTCTGTCGATTGTGCGTGGAGACTGGCTAAGTGTCTGTGCAGGGTGCAGAGGTTTCTCAGTCCTTCAGAACATCTGTCCTGGTACAACATCTTGGAGGCATCTTCATATCCTGGGCATCTTAATATCCAAAGGGTCCTGTGGGTTGTAACCTAGCTCCAATGCTAATATTTAATTTTTTTACCCCCTGGAATCTGTTCTGGTGAGGAATGAATGAAGGCAGGCAGTTCTCTTTTTCAGTGATGAACTAGAGTCTCTTCCTGATGGCTCCTGGTTTTTTAATGGGAATCAGGTTTTGCTGCAGCACATCATTTGAGCAGCCCTGAAACCATTTCTAAGCCTTTAATAATTTTATGTGCTAGGCATTCTGGCAGGGGAAAGCTTCCAGTTCAGGGTTGTTATCTGTGGTAAACTGGATAATGTCAGACAGGAGAACTTGCAGTGCTTTCAGAATCTGTCTCATCTGATATTAAAAAATAAATGTATATGCCCTGGCAGTGTCCAGAGTACTCCTGTCCTCGTGAGGAAAGATTGTGAAAGAGAAGCTTCTTGTTTCCCCTTTGTTGAAAGGAGCATATTTTTTTTCCTGACAGTCAAAGAGAGAGAGAGCATAAATTTTGGGGGAAAGTGATATGAGCTTGCATTAGAGAAGGGAACAACACTGACAAGAAATTATGAATGCTGTCCTCAGAATCTTGCTAAATTTAGGACTTTCAAAAATTACTGCTTCTGGGGGGGAAGTCTGACTGAAATGCCTTCCCCAGTCTAAAGTAGGTCAGTGATAGTGGTGCTGGCTGCCTCTGCAGCGTGCTCTGTTCTGCCCTGCACAGTGCTGATTCTCCTGTGAGCACATTAAATACACAGCACACTACAGCTCCTGTGCTTTGTTCAGTCCTTCATTTCTGAGCAGCAATAGTGGCAGGAGGCTCAGGCACGGGGGGAAGATGAGGATTAATCATATCAGTGCAGGGGAAGGCAGTGTCTCACATGGCAGTAGGGTTCTCTGAGCAGAGTGAGGATTGATGTGTGTCAGCCCCCCAGAGATGTTACAGGGGTTGTAACGTTCAGTCCTCGTGTGTGAGGGTGTTGGACTGTCCCCCTCTGTTCCTCAGTGCTGGAGTATGGGAGGAGAAAGTCCAGAAGAGCAGAACAGGTTCTTTATATGGAATCAGCATTAGATTGTTCCTAATTAAATCCAGAGCTCTGTTGTCTGGTTTAAGCAGATCTCATGGCTTGTTGTTGATGTGCACATACATCTGAGGGCAGAGCAGCAGCTGCTCTGTGGAGCTTTGGGTGTTGAAGTTCAGCTCTCATTTCAGTTTATCTCATTAGGGAGTTGAAGGTGTCCAGCCATAATGAGACATGCAGGTACATTTCAGCCCGGTGGGTGAGCTGGCTCATTGTCTCCCTTAAAGCAGGTATTAAACTGTTTATTCATTTCTCTTTTCCATTTTGATTGCTTTAGTTCCATTTTAATGGGAACATTAGTTTAGGGGAGAGTTGTCCTGAAATACTGAACTAGTGTTAAGAATGCTTGTACTTGAAGAATTCTCTTTTGTTGCAGTGGGGCTGTCACAGAAAAGCTGAATTTATCCAAAAGCTCAGCTTTGTGTGTACACTTACCCTGGTCAGCAGCCTGTGTAGGCAGGGAATGAGATTTTGGATGAACTTGTCAGCAGGTGAATTTCTTCTTCTCCATTATCTGAAATCCTCAGTCACTTTCCATGTAGCCTCATGCTGATGATAGATTTTCTATTCCAAAAGGTGAGTGTTTAAATTCCCTTATAAATCTTTGTATTACTGCTCCAGGAAATTAGACTTCCTGGCACTGTCAGGGTAATGACTTTAACTTAGTAGATTACAAAAGTGCCAGCAATTTGTCTTCAGCTAAAGGCAACATGTAGTGAAAGGAGAGAGAAACTTCACTTTACTCTGGCTTTAGTTTGTAATTAAGATTGGCTGCAGTTGCATTTCACTGCTGCTTTAATTTGCTTTCTTTAAATCTTTACAAGTTGACTCAAGCACTTACCTGCCCTTTGCAACTCCCTTCCATCATTAATTTTGATTGTTGTATTGTGAATAAGTGAGTAGAGCTGATTGATTAATGGCACCATCCACACCCCTCCTGCGCCTGCTGCTGGAAATTCAGGGGCTGGGAAGATCTCCTCTGTGAGAGCAAGTGACCTGTTCTTGTATTAACATCTTTTGAGCATTTCATGCACGTTATTGAGAATTCTGATAAGAATTATTAAGTATCTCTTATTTCTGTTGCTTTCCTAAGCTAAGTATTCATTTTGGTCCCATGTGTTTTTCATAATTTACAAAGCAGTGAAAGGTTTCTCATCTGTCTTCCAGTGCTTTGAGTCAGAGAAAATTTATTGCCTTGAATAGGAAAATTCCCATATGGAACCTGCCCTTGCCAAACTTTCTCTGATCTGGTACCTTTAAATTCCCTTTTTTTTCCCAGTATTTTCAAGGAATTCAATCCAGGCACCTGTGAATTTTTCCTTTCCATAATGTTCTCTGATTTTTGTTTAGTGTTCTTATTTGTTCAGAGCTGGTGGACACGTGCATGAATTGCTCCCTGGCCTGCTGAGCTGTGCTCTGCAGATGAAAACTTTTTTGTGATCTTTATGGATCTGTTAAATTTGAATATGTAGAACATGAATTATAAGTGTAGGGTTGAAACTGAAGGCTTTTAAAAATCATATGAGGAGATGCAGTTGGAATGTGGATTGGAGGTCCAGGAGTAGTGTTCTGTCATACCACTAATTCTTTTCACTTGGTAATACAATTCTATCCTACAATATTCTTTCTTTGGAGACTGTAAGGAAACAAATATTTTTTCTGGGAGAAACACTGAATTATATTACTGAAATCCTGTACAGTAACTGAGTAGAGCAGTGCTGCTGAGACTCACAGCTCTGCTCTGTGGAGTTCAGTTATTCCACAGAATCACATGAGAGGAATCTGAGACTGTTACAGGGCCAGCTCTGGTGTTATCTGTCTGCTCAGGAATGTGAAGAATAGTTTTGGCTTTGAGTCCTGGTAATTGCTGCTGTGTCTGTCCAACCATTGCTCTCGGGCTTCAGAGAATGCCTTGACATTGCAGCCCTGAGCTGTGGTTTCCAGTCCCTTGCGTGTCCATAGGGACATCCAGGCAGAAATTGTGTTTACAGCTAAGACAGGCGAGATTCCTGCTAGGGATGAAATGGCATCTGTGGAACAGGAAAGCTCTTGCAGCTGAGTTAGGGAAAGCACAGCGTTTGTGTGAGAAGACTGTGCTGTGAATGGCCCAGATGAGAGATTGTGTCAGGTAGATTTGAGTTGGGAATTTGAAATAGTTCTGCTACAAGGAGGATCTAGAACCAGTGTAAACTGGAGAAGAAATTACAGCTGTGATATTCAAATGCCACTAATGCCTCCCCACTCCCAGCATGGACACTTCATAGTGTGTGTGTCTTTCAGGTTTGGGTCATGAAGCTTTGAAGTTTAAGCTGAGGAACCAGTGGGAAACAATTGCTGGGGCTGGGAGGCAGGAGGAGCAGTTGTAGTAATATGAAATATGAGGATTCCATTCAGCTCTGTATTTATAGAAGCTGAAACTCTTTGTGAAGTCTTAAGGTGGTGGTTCTTGTCCATCTCTGTTTGGCTCTGCTATAATTTGTTTACCTGTAGAACTCCTGATTTTCCCTTTGTCTTCCACCTCTGTCTTAACAGCTAGAGGTCACATGCAAGATGAGTTAGGATGACAGCTTTGTTTCTGAATCATTTCAGACTTTTCCTTCTGAATGAGAAAAATCTGACTCACTTCTAAGATACTTTGGTTATCTTAGACCTAGTGAATCAACACCAACAGCTCTATTCCTCTTCTTTATCCTTCTTCTACATTCTTGAGTGTTTAGTCTCCCTCAGCACATAAGGGGGAAAAGCTGACAGCTGGAGGCAAAATTCTCCCTCTCCCCCTTTAGGTCCTTTCACCTGTGGCATTCATGGGATTATAAAAAGACTCCAGGAGTCAGCTTCCAGCTCCTTCTTGCCTGAGGTTGACATGCAGGAATATAGATCTGTTATAATAACCAGCAGTATCTTCAGAAGACAGGAATCCCAGGTGGTAAATTCACTTTCCAACTTGATGTGAATTTGTGGCCAGGTTATAAGTGCACAGAAAATGAGATTTAGGCATCCTAAAGAGGAAGAGCCTATATATACTTGCATAATAAAGTACCCTATGAAAAACTAAACAGCAGGAGCTCTGCTAGAGCCATGGTAATTACAGCAGCTAATAAGGAGATGGAGTGATCTGGAGCTTCAGCTAAAGACAGGACTGGAAGGAGAGGAGTCTCATTTTCCCAGTCCAGCAATGCTGCTGGCTTTGAGTGACCTTAGGCAAGTTAATAGCATTCAGTTGCTGGGGTTGTAGTGAATCTATTGATGAAGAGCCTGCTATTTCCACTGCCTTCACTAGAAGAATCACTTCACCAAAAGAATACCTAGAATAATTACCTTCACTAAAATAATTAGTGTTTTCACTGCTGCTGTGATAACCAATGCCAATGGAGTGCACATGATATGTTTGTAAAACCAGCATGAAATAGGGTGAAATATGCTGTATCCCAGCTGTCGCTAGCAGCACAGTGATAGAAAAATTAAATAAAAACATAATTTCAGATAAAGGTTGAATGGTAGAGATTTACCCCAGTGATATACTGTGGGAATGGACTGAGGCATTCATGTTACAGAGAATTTTGCAAATGTAATACTGTGAATTGCTTTGTGCTCTCCCTGTGCATATTGCACTTGCTGTGTGTTTTTATTGAGAAGTTCAGCTGCATTATTTATGATGCTTTGTATAGAAAGGTGTATACATAAACCAGTTCATAACTGGAAACCTTGGTAAGTTTTATTGCCAAGCTACATTTACTTCAGTTATAGCAATGTGTGTTCTCTGGCAGTGCAGCATCTTAACTCTTCAAACACTGATTGGATTTTCATGTCATTTCCACTTGGCTAATATTTCTGATGAAAAATAGTTAATGTTGGAAAGCTATAGTTGTCAGCCTTACGTTTTTAATTTTCACAGCTTTTACTTTACTGTCTGCTCTGCTGAGAATGGTGAATTCTCTTCCCTCCCCACATTTCAGGTTGTGTATATGTTTTTGCATGTCTCATTTAGCATTTCTATTCAACAAGCAATTCTAATTGTTGCTCTAAAATAGAATGCTTGTTATTACAGAGCATAGCTCATTATACAGATGCTGCTCCAGGACTGTTTATAAAATGAGAATGTGCCAAGAAAGCCTGCCAGGAATAAAAGCAGGAGCTGATGGAAAGGTGCATATCCCTCGTAGCTGTAGCTGCCTCAGTCTTGGGACTCAGTCACTGCAGTGGAAGGCTCACTCCATCCACCCATCCATCACTGTTGCATTATGCTTCTGCCATGCAGAATGCATCGCTTGGTTTCAGTTAAGAAACAGTAACAATGAAATCTCTCAGAGTTCCCTCCTCCCTTTTAAGCATAAGTGTAAAAAATGAGCTGATCCTCTGAAGAGGGGTAGGAATTTGAAAGTTGTCCTGGTTGCCCAGCCAGTATCGCCAGGAAGCTCAGGGAAGAGGGACTCAGCTTCTGTCAGAATTGAGAGATGAAATTTCATGTCAAAATCAATTACAAAAGCACAAAGTTACGGTTGTCTCTGGTGCCCATCAAAAGTACCGCAGCAAAGTTGTGCTGACGAAGCTGCTTGACAAGTTCAGAGAACTGCAGAAAGTTGGAGAACAGCTGAGGCAGAAAAGTGGTGTAATGTTGATTTAAATCCCTCTCCAGATTTCCAGAAACAGTGTGAGCAGAAGCAAAGGAGGTAGTTACAGCTCTGGGTGAGTGTTTTGAAGGCTGTGGATTTCTGAGAGCTCGAGGTGACTCGGTGTTTCAGAACTCAGCACCCGACAGACACCCTGGAGCCTCACTGGAAGCATCTGGCCCATGTGCTGTCCTTCTGCCCACAGAAATGGAGGCTAATGCCTCGAAACTGGGCATTGGAGCAGGTTCCTCAGAGAGGTTTTGAAGGGTTCTTTATAGCATTGAAGGATTTCAGGACCTGACTGGACAAAAGCATCATAGCTTGGTCTGATTTTGGCATTGAGCCTGCTTTGAGCAGGAAGCTGGCCCGGCTGATCTCCCACGTTCCCTTCCAGCCTGGCTGTTCTGTGTGACTCTCATTAACTGATTAGAGTCAGCCAGGAAAAGTGTGTCTATATCAAACCAGTAGATTTTTCCAAAACAATTTAATCCACAGCTGGTGGATTAGGTGACTCAGATGAGAAGAAGGAGAAAGTGCATTTGCCCATGGTACCTGAGAAAGGAACATGCACACAAGATTGAGTTTATCAGTTTGCACCTCAACGTACAGCTTGTTTCAAAAAAAAAAAAAATCTTTTTACTCATGATGTATGCATTATTGGTGCCAGCACAATAAACCATGGAATCCCCAGAACACTCAATAATCAGCCTTTGAGGGTCTGTTTATAACAGCTAATGATGGGGGAGAGAAAGGGGAAGGAAAATCAAATAGTTTTGTGATTCTGAACTAATTGCAAATTGTGGTACTAGAGATAAGGCAAGGAGACCTTCCTGGCAGTGCAGCCAAGACAGGCTTTTGCTTGAACAGTATTATAGATAATAGAGAGCTTTAATCATTCCATAATCTGGAAATTAAAACAAACTAGAATGTCAAATAACCTGGGCATTTTAAATTGCAGAAGCCACTGATGCTCATTAGTCGGGCTGAAGCTGCAGTCATGTTTTGCAGAAGAGCAAATAAAGAGAATCAAAAAATTAAGACTTCTGTTTTCTCAGCATTAATTTCCAGTGAATGTACCTGCACAGCTGCTTCAGCTCTATTATCTGACTCATTACTTTGTAAACCACTGTGAGATATCTTGAATGTGAAAGCTGCTATGTAAAGCCATATTTATTTCTGTAACCCTGAGTGCTCTGCACAGGCTTAAAAGCTCCCCCCCTTCTGCACCATGACAGGGGAATTACAGGACTTAATGTGCCATATACCTCTAACTGTGGATTGAAGAAAAATGACCTTGAACTGAGAGGCAGGCATTTTACATGGTGAAGCAGTCGCTTAAATTTACCTGTCAACTGGAGGCAGGGGGAGCCTTACCTCTGCATGGTTTAGAAAGCAATGTCAATCCAGCTGCTGGTTGCTCTGAACCCACTGAGAGCTTGATTGCTGACCCAGGCATTTCCAGATGATCAGTGAGAATGTTGATCAGTATGTGGTAGAAAGGAGAGCATTTTTATTTCGGCCTCACAGACCATTAGTTTCGGCCCTGAATTTTCTGTGTCTTGATCACAGGGAAAATTTGAAGTCTGTAATAGCATGAAATGTTATTTGTCAGTGCAGGAATAGATCCTGATTCAGGCAGATCTGGAAGGAGGCAATGTGGGGAACAGTCCTTGCACCTCGTGCCCAGTTTATTTGTGTTTTGCACACCTTGTCATCTCTCTACTAAAAATCCCTTTGCTTTTGTCAGAGATGTCTGGAGCAACTTTGTGGGGTATTTTTACCAGTAGCCTCAGTAATGTGTAAGTATCAATGCACTGAGACAGTCCATTTGAGAAGGCCAGCTCTAAATAAGCAAAACTGAGCTCATTTTGGGGGGAAAACTGAACTCATTTTGGCTCAGCTCACTGCTGAAGTGAGCTGTGCAGTTAGGAGGCATTTCAGTGGCACAGCTGGGAACAGAGATGAGAGTTCCTGATTCCCAAAGCAGTAGCCTCCTAGCTTGCTCATGGTAGCAAGCCCACTCCATTTAGAGGAGTTTGTCCCTCTCACACAAAGCCAGGAAGAACATTTAATCTAATGATTTTTGTTTTGAGACTTCTAAAATCACAACCAGCAAATCTGTAATCACGATTGAGCATATAATTGCATCTTATCCTGCTGAGAGCTTAAAAATAATGAGCAAGAAGAACATCTCCAAAGACTCATTGGGTGTGAAGGGGAAGGAGGAAGGTCTAGAGACAGGATCTGCCTTACCTGGAGTGTCCCCAATGACCTTTAAACACTTAGGAAATTGGAAGCCTGCATTCCTTGCAGATGCAGGTTTCCCACTCCCCCTTTGGGGCTGCTTTGAGCACACAAGGCAACTTGCAGATGTGTGAGAGAAGAGATGAGGAGTGGGAAGGATGACTGAGGTGTTGTGTTCCTGTGTTCAGAATTTCTCAGGGAATGAGTAACTGGGGGTGTTATGAGCATAAGACATAATCCCATTTATTCAATTACACCAGCACTGCTCCCTGGAGAGTATTTCAGGTTGGTGATAGTGTCCAAAATAAAAGACTTGGGAAATGTACATGTGACTTGGATTTGGGCAGTTCTGCAAGGTTTTGCTTAATAGCTAAATTCTAACAAGCACATCCCCTCTAAATCCAACATCCCTGCTTGCTGAAAACACTGCTGGGATTAAACCATGGACATTAAACTGTATTGGCAGTTTTCTGGGTGACTGAATCCTACTTTCTCTAAAACACTGAAAATTTGGTGCCAGTCGTTTCACTGAAGTCTGGAGACCTATTTCTAGATCGAGCTCTGGACTCATATGGCCCATGAGAAGCCATCAGGGCATTCATAACATTGCCTTGCATGGAGAAATGGGTATAGGCCCTAACATGATGAAATTTCTGTACTCCTGAGGAAGTATCTCGCCTTATTTACATTTATACTGACCTTTTCAGAGTTTTCTATAGGCATGAACAACCTCCACAGTAAATGTCAGCCTCTGCTTAGAATCTTTTACATGGGTAATTTTAAGCTCAATTTTTAATTGCATAATATTACCATAAGAAAGCTGCATTGGGATTGAAAACTCTCCTAGACAAAAGAGGCTGTTGGGTTGAGGATCTTTTCACTGTTTTAAAGGCAGTGAAGTGGTTTCAGAGAAGCTGTCAGAGTTGCTTTGAGGTAATGGCTGCTGTGGCTTTGTTGTAGAATTTCTCATATGATTTTCTGCTGCTTTATGAATGCAGGACATTGCTGTAGGGTGGTGAAGATGGGGCAGGCTGCAGTTGGATGCTGTGTAATGTTCCCCTTTGCCTCCTGAAAAATGTCTGTGCTCCCTCTATTCATTACAGCCACTATCTCATTCATTGCTACACAGTGGGGCCCCAATCTCTTCTTTTTCTTTTTAACTTGCAGATAGATTTATTTGTGGTTGTACTGTGTGTGTTTAGGCAGCTAAGGCTTCAGGGAGCTCCTTCCTCTAGATCATGTTGTCTTACCTCAGATTTTAGACGGACTTAAAGTTTTACAGCGAGATCTGTCTTTCCAGGAAATGTATTATTCTATAGGCAGAGCTGGTTTTGTGTCATTTCTGCCTGTGATTATCCAATATTCAGGCAGTGAACCAAACAGCAGGTGGGTTTGCATTTAATAGAAACTTCCTTGGTTTTCCAGAAAGCTGCAGAGAATGGTTGGCAGGAAGAGGGAGAGTACCTGCACACTCAGTCCTTTGATGTGGTATGTTCCAGTGTGTCCCAATTTAAATGAGGGAGGAGCAGCAGCATCTTCTCTTGTCTCTCATCATCTGTAATCCCTGCCTGGATACGGTGCTTTGAGGATGTGTGCAGAATCTCTGTTCTTGGGGGCATTAATGTTTCTAGCTTACACTGAAATCCGTGAGAATTAAGTACCCAAATACAGTACCTTTAAAAAGCTGGGCTGCAAAGTCCATTTTTTTATTAAAGAAGTTAAGGACAACCTTCTGTGCTGCTTCCACTCTGGCCTGACATTCATTTGACATTGAAAATATCAAATTCTTTTTCTTGGATGCTTGGGAGATACTTGCCTGACAGCAGCACAGTGACTGTAATTGAGACAGATTAGAGGCACTGGGCTGCCTTTGGGTGCATGAGGCAGCTTTCATGAAATGGAGAGAGGAATTGAAACATACTTTGACTTTGGAAGCTGGAGCAGGAACTAATTAGCAATTTTAGGACACAAACAGGATTGGAGGAAGTGTTTCAGTTGGCGTATAATAAATTATTTATTAATGTGGGGGTGTCTTTCCATATGGCAGTTGCTTATAAAATGCTTATAAAGGCAAGATTGCAGGACTTTGCATGTAATGAACCAAACAGGCTTCAGTCCCAGTGATTAGGAGCCACTGACCTTTCATTTCTGCAGGCTGAGGCTGGACCTGGTAGCTTCTGCTCAGCTTGAATTCTGATAAGCTCCCTCCAAAAAAGATTAGTTGTTTATATCCAAATATTTCCTTCTTACTGGGATATATTTTGAGATGTTTGATGTTTCTGTGAGGGTATATCCACCGGAGAATAGAAAAATTTATTCTGCCTTCTTATTTGAGGAATTCAAGCTGTGGAGTTCTGCAGCCCTTCACTGCCTTAAGCAGACGGGCCTCTAACAAGCAGCTGAATTGATATGAATAACCAAATACCTGTGTAATGGCTTATGACCATTTATGAGACTTCATATAAAAATCATGATGAGCAGTGGAAGTATAAGAAGACTCGGTGAAGCATGAGTAACCCAGAAAGAAGCTTTCAGTTTAGCTTCTAAGCATATTTCAGTGTGCATGAGCTCTGGAATGTTCGGGGTTTTTCCCTTGGCACTGAAGATAAGACCCAGACATGGTGCAGAGGGGAGAGGCTGGCAGGTGGCAGCCCAGGTGGAAATGCTGTCAGTGGATCCTTGTCTGTCACAGCTCGGGCTCTGACCCACCCAGGCTTGGCAGCACCGTGTGGCTTTCAGACCCGAGCAGAGGTCCCTCAGCTGCAGGGGTGCTTTGAAGCACAGTCAGTGGAAACCCCCTCAAGTCCCACACCTGACAAAGTAATGCTGTGTCTGTAAATTCCCCAGTGATGGAGGATTTGGGTTTGCCTGCTGGTTGGTTTTAGTGCCAGTAACAGCACAGAAGGTGCTGTGGGTCCTCCCACACCTCAGCTCCCCACAGACCCGCTGGAACAGCATCTCTGGGGGTCTGGAGGAGTGCAGTGCTGTGTCCAGGCAAAGCCCTGGTCACTGCTGCAGCCCCCTGGGCCCAGCCTGGCTCCTTCCCTCGGCTGCCGGCCCTGCAGAACCAGCTCACACCTCTGCACCCCAGGGCTGCTCCCCCTGCTGCTGCACCCAGCTTTGCTCTGCAGAGCACTGCAGCCTCTCCTCCACTCCACAGCCCCTCACAAGCTCTGCTCTCCTGGGCTTCTGTGACTGTCTCCCATGTGGGAGGGGAGGGTGCTTGGTGGGGCCATACCTGGCCCCATGACCCAGCGTGTCTCACACACCATCGTGGAGACAGGAAGGAAGATCCTTAAGAGGTCTGCAGAGGTAAGAAAGCATTTTCTCTGTTTTTTCTACCCTTCTTGCATACCTCAGTATTTAATGTCTAAGGGTGTGTGGATATTTCAAGTAAATATGCATTACTGTGTAGGGATGTTTTATTTTGTCATGCAGCTGTCTGCGGGAGTGTTTCTTCTCTCTGCTGTGCTTCTCTACTTGCTGGCGTTTTATGACAGAAAATTTATAAAGCTGTTCAATATCTCAACATTTCTAAATAAAGTCAGAATCTTTTTAAGAAAATAAATATGCTTAGGTGGCATTTGGAGCCAAGGACCAAAGCATGATTCCTTTTGCAGTAAGTTTTTCTCTGCAGACAGGTTTCTACTGAGCTGGGAGGAATCTAAAAGCTCGTTAGCTTCCTGGAGTAAGAGCAACTGATTGGCATCTGGAGCTGCAAAGCTGAGTTTTACTGGGGCCTGAGGCCAAAAAAGGGCAATTTGGAACACATGATCCTTGGTTAAACACACACTGAAGACCAGAGGAAAGAAAATGGTAGGCTCAGGCAGCCACAAGTTAAAGGAAAGAGTCCCTTAACAGTGCTGTCGATTTTCAGTGATAACTACTTCTGACATTTTTGTGTTATGAGGATCTTGGACTTGTTGATAAGATACTAACAGGAACACATCATATTTTACTGCTGGATGTAGCTGTGGTGTAAATTTTTTTTTTTTTTTTTAGGCTTTCCTTCAGGGAATCACTCAGTATCTCTCTCTTTAATAAACACATTTTATACACTAAGCTCCAACCTGCTGATGGTTGGGCTGAACAATTAGGCATCTGCATTAGTAATGGCAGTGAAAAGAGTCTCAGGTTCAGCTGCACCACATGGCAGCTGTGGTCAGAAAGCTGTGTCGTGCTTTATGGAGCTGGAGGTGAGGGTTGTAAGGAAAACGTTTTTGCCTGCATTTGGTTGTCTCAGTTCAAGGAGAAGTCCCAGAAAACACACATGTTCTGCCATGAATACGTGAGTGCACAGTTGAAAAAACACATTTGTTTATCTAGCATAGAAAGTAATAATTTTCCTCACGTTCCCAATCCTCATTAGCTTTGCCAGCCATGTTTTTCTTTTGTTCCTTTGGGAAAGCTTAGCTAAATGGAAAAGGCTTGCAGTGTGCTCCAGAAAGCAGTGGATTCAAGCCCTGCTGAGGCAGAGAGTAAGCATGGCCAGGCCTGGAGATTCCTCCACTTACATCCTTTCCCCATTAGGAAGAAAGGGCCATTTCCCACCTGCTTGTACCCAGATGAGACATTCTGTAGTGTCACCTCATTATTGCATCTTTCCAGAGCTGCAGTTGGGACCCAATCTCTGGCAGTGCTATGGGTTTGGATATTGTGGCATCCCCACATATTCTTGGCTGGAGTTTGCAGTTCTGAGGTCAGTAAACTTGACAGTTCCTGAGCCTCTCCACATTTTCTGCTGGTGTCACTGGCCCAGGAGCCAGATAAGCCAGGCAGGCTGGACAGTGTTCTCCTTTCTGGAGAGGATTGTGTAGTCCTTGGAATCACTTTCTCTGGCTGAAAAGGAGGAGTGACAAGATAGAGCTGTTTGGTGACACACACAGACACCCCTCGGGGCATGTGAGCGGTCACCAAGCTCTGCCATCTGGGTCCTCTCAGAGAGGAGAAAGAAAACCAGTCAGTCATGTAATTCTGGACCCTCGCAGAGACAGGAGCAGACATGTCAGAAGCACCCATGGCCAATAGGAGCAGCAGCAGCACCGAGATCTAAAAGAATAAGCATGGATGTTTGACCTTGTCACTTGTTCAAACATCCCTGTGATGTAGCAGACAGCATCTGGAAATTCAGGTTTTCCCTTGCAGGGAAACATACCATGATCGATGACACGCTTGGTATTGATCCTGCGTGCATGGGCCGGGTTGCTGTCTGTCTGAGAAGTCCCCAGTGCAATGCACAGCACTGTGCTCCTCCTGGGATCAGCTGTTAGAGGTGTGAGCCCAGCCAGGGAGCTGCAGGAAGGAGTTTCCCTGAGGGGAGCAGGCAGGATTGCTCAGTCTGGGAGCATGGCTGCTCCCTTGGCATATTGATCTGCTGTCAGTGAGATCACCAGCCTGATAAGCATAATCAGTCTTTTGTCTCAAAACACTGTAGTGTTTGAGGCAAGAGTAAGGGGCAGTAAGAGAGACTCCCCTAGACACAGCCTTTCTCCAGGCCAGTGTTCATCCCTAGCTTGGAGTCCTGGGTGTCCCTGAGCTGCCAGAAATTCCGTACCCCAGCAGGGCTGGCAGTGTCACACTGAGAAACCCTGCAGAGCTGGCAGACCTTTGATGCAAATTAGCTTTGTACTCACTTATGTGTGTGAGCCAGGATTTTGAACCAAGTCCCACTTTGAGATGTTGCAGTGGTGATGCAGGGCCTGGGCTGCATTCTGGGAGCTTGCAAACACCGTGGTAGGCTGGTGGTGGGAAAAGAGGAGCCTGTCCTTCCAAACTGTTTGCATTTGATATGTGGCTCACAGCCCAGAGACCCCAGTGTGTGCTCTGCGCGCAAGAGAGAGGGAGAAAATTTTATTTAATGTTTGATTTTTAGATACAAACTGCATTTCAAAACAGATTTGCTTTTGGAATATGATTGTCCTGTTCCCTTTAAAAGAAAATGCATTCACTTATCACTGTGAAGTAAATAAAAATAACTTTGGATTAGAGAAGCTGGTGAGAAAGCAAGTGTTAACATTTCATGTACTGTACTGAGAGTCTCCAAGGTCAGAGGCAAGTCTTCTGGGACTGGGGTAAAGGAGACTATTTACATGAACTCTCCATTTTAATCATGCAGCCAAAGGGCTTAACTTTAACTCCAATCCAAAGCATTGTTGCATGTAACAATGATGTTTCTCAAAAGCAAACAATAACCATTGCCAAAGGTGACCTAGAAACGCTTCAATGTGCTGCAGTTCACCCACGTGTCTCCCCTCCCTGCGGGTGCAGACTTTGAGCAGCTGCTCTCCCCTCCCTGCAGCAGCCTGGCTGCTGGGGATTCCCTGTGCTCTAGTGACAGCCCTGTGAGACAGAGCATTCCCCTTTTGAACCAGCAGCTTGGGTAGTGCTCCAGTTAGCTGCAGCAGCTTTGAGATTCTTATTAAGTGTCGGTCCTCCAGAGCCTTTGCTACTGATGAGTGAGGAGAAAAGGCTGTTAATGGAACATCTCCAGTTGCCAAGAGACTTAGCTGCTGCATATGCTTGGAAAAAGACTTTGTATTGGGCAGCGTGTCAAATGCTGTTGGGAGAAATGCTCCTTGCAGGTCCTTTGGAAAGGGAAAACTGTATTGGCTCTAAAATGTGTGGTCACAGAAAACAAAAGTGCTGGAACTCATGCAAGGTCAAAATGGGTCGTGTTTGATTGAGCCACCTCTTTGTTGAATTGCACATTCTTTGGATATGAAGTGGGATGTAACCAACCTTGTACAAGAAGGGACCCTTTATAAGAAGGGACATTGATGACAGCTTGTGGAGCTTGGGAAATGTAAAGAATAACAGCAGTAGCAAAAGACAGTTTGCTTTCCCAGGCATCCTTTCTCTCTCTGGCACTGCCATGCCCTCCCATTTCCTTTCCTTGCTGCCTTTCTGTCTTCCCTGCAGTCACCCTAGCTCCCTGTGTTGTTTTTTTGCATACCTTGCTCTTGGTAGTGCTGGTAACATTCCTGTTCCATCCTTTGGGCTGGGGGTTTGTTTGCTTCCCTTTTTGAGTAGCGTGCCATTGCTGCTGTCACAGTGGGAGTACCTGAAGCTGGGAAGAGTTTACATTGTTTTGTGTATGCCTTAGTAGATTAGTTGGAAAGGTCACACATTGTAGTGTTCATTTCCTAAACAGAAAAACTCTTATTATACATTCCCTCAAGCCTGATTTGAGTCTTGTGTGCCCCACATTATTCTGGTTGTTCTTTTCAATACTATTCAAAGGCTGTTCTGTCTGTCTTCAGAGCTGCTGCTCAGTGGTGGATGCTGCATTTGTGATCAAATCTCTGCAGTAAGCTCAGTACCTGTCCTGACTTGTGCTGTACCTTGAAGTGACAGCCACAGGGACTGTTCAGAACTTTCCACCAATTATTTCATCGTCATTGGTTGCAGGGTTTGCTGTGTGACACTCAGTATTCTGCCTGTATCTGCATGGAGCTGCATTCTCGGGCAGTTGTGCCAAGCGTTTGGCTCGGCTGGAGCTGGCTGCGTTCTCGCTGCTGTTAAGCCTTTCAATTAGAAGAGTCTTGCAAGTTTCTGTTGGCATCCAGGCTGCTCTGTGCACTGGGTGCTGAAGCACAGCGTACAGATGGAATGGAGATGATGGGTCAGGTTTTTTAGGGATCTGATTCTTGTTTTTACAAAAGTAACCAGCTGCCTCCCCCAGCTTTCTATGGGGCTTTTCATGTAGTCTGCTGTAAAACCACACTGCGGGGTGAGGGGTTTTTGGGAGGGGGAGTTGAACTGCAAGACTGATCTGCGGCTGAAGTGTTCTGAAAGCATTTTTTGTAGCAAGTACTTGTGAGCCCTGGTTTAGACCTTGCAGACAATGAACTGCACAGGCTGTGGTGAAGGTACCGGCCGGTTGTCAGCAGAGGGCAGGAGTCCAAGGGCTGCGGAGCTTTTCTTTTGTGCAGATTCTGAGTGTTCGTTTCTTTTACTGTCATGATTCTTTACTCTCTTTTTTTTTTTTTTTTAATATTTTCTTTTGGTTTTGGCTCTTTTGGCTGACAGCTTCGTGGTTGCTGAGGGAGATGCTTTCTCGCTGTGCCAAGTCTGTTTTCGGGTGACCTTGCGGAGGCGGTGCGGGCTCCTCTCGCTCCATCTGCCGGCGCTGCAGGTGCGGCTCAGGGCGGGCACGGCGGCCCCAGAGCTCCCGGTGCCGGCAGCCCCCGGGGCTGGGCGCTGGAAATGCCCCTCCTGCTGTGGGGGCAGCCCAAAGGGAGTCCCGGAGCCGCTGCATCTTCTGTCGGGAACCAGAGTGCAGTTAGTGGGAATTGCCTCTGCAAGAGTGAGTAGCTGCCAGAGTTCACTTCAGTGATTCCACACACGCACACACCTGCTTTAGGAGTTGCTTAGGGTTTTTTTCTATAGTGTTGCCAGCATCCTTCCAGCTTCCTATGAAATTTGAAATTTGACAGTTGTTTCAAGCATCAGTCCAGAGGTTTTGTGTGAATAGAAAATTAAGCCGTGTATTCGTGCTGCAGCAGCAGCAGATCTCTCATCTGTCCAACATCCACATAATTTCCCATGCCTGTGGTGGGGGAATAAATCCTAAGTGGAATGGATGGTGAAGGGGAATAGGTTTGGCAGCCTCGTTCCAAAAAGAGTTGTCTGAATTTGGGATTAAGCGAGTGTATCAGAGATAGGCACCTGGTGCAGTATCTTACATTATTGCCAGAATATAGCTAAGTATAGGCACAGGATCAGCATTGCCAAGATGAAAGCAAATAGTTTTGTGGAGGAGATAATCCAGGAGCTGCTGCATCATTCTCAGCATGGGGACTGAGGGCTGAAGGGATGGAGAGGGCTAATCAGCCCCAGCTAATTCCTCAGGTGTTTTCCATTCAGGATTCAAATTGCTGTCTGTGCTATCACTGTTCTCTGGGCAAATAATGTACTTGCCATGTCCTGGTAATGTGAACTTCACACAGAATTAGTCCCATTTACCAATTTTGAGCAAATCTGCTGTAAAAAAGCTCATCTTCCTATTTCTCAGAAAGATGAGACTGCAGAGATGACTCTAATATGGAAGATACTCCTCTGTGACACGTTATTGTTGTTGTTAGCTGGGGGAATGCTTACACACTGCACAAGGTCTGATGCTCACAGTGACGTGTCCAAGGCATTTCTTTGTTTCTCTGAAAGCCAAAAGCTAATGCAGTGTCCTGGGTTATATATATGAACTTGTTTACTTTTCTTTCTGCAATGAAAGAAGCAATAAATACTTATCTCCATGCTTTTCCAAGAGGAAACAGTGTAGATTGCAACTCAGCACAAATCCATAACCAATGGAAAAATCTCATTTATTCCAGGAAGATTATCTTTTTCAGGGAAGTGCTGAATCTGGGCTATAATTAAAACAGCTTTCTAAAGAAAAAAGAAAAACAGTGGATGTTTTTCTTGTTTGATGTGTTCTCTATCACTAATGACCCTCTTTGCTCATTTCTTCTATCCATTTTTAAATGGGTGTAAGGAGTTAGCTGCGTATTGCATAAAAGTAGCATTACCTGAAAAAATAATTAAGATGATCTTGAAATTAAGGAAATCAGTTTTGAAAAGAAGCAAGTGCTTAATGGAGGTGAGACCAGCTGTGCTTCCCAGGAACGTGCTTGAAGCGCTTCATGGAAAAATGTGCAAGGCCTTCATGCAACACTGGAAGGAAATTCATAATAATTCAGACAAATTACATCCTATAAATAGCAGAGCTGGATTCATTAGGACAGGAGGCAGATGGAGAAAATATAAAACTTGTTTGTTTCTTTTTAAGGCACTATAATGCTTATGAAAAGTGTCAGCTTGCTGTCAGAGAGGGAAAGCCCTCCAGTGCAGCAGCAACTTTCTCGTTATTAGTTTCTCATCCCTGCTAATGAGCAGCCCCCATGAGGGGCATTCTTGGTACTTGGCTTTAGCAAGTGCTGCTGCCTTTCCCTGGCATGCCCAGGCTGAGCCAGGAGAGCTGCAGTGCTGCGAGGGGAGCAGAGGAGGCAGGAGGGAGGCCAAGGACAGAGCTGTGTGTGGTGGGTAGCACTCACTGACTCTGTCTAGGACAGGTGCCAATAGGGCAGAGGCATAAATGTAGGTGGAAAGGGGGGGACTGGAGTGAGGTGGGAATCATCCACCACCTGCTAAGGAGTTAGGCCCCAAAGCAGGAAGGTGCTGGTGGTTGGTAGAGAAAATGCTGTGCATTATTGAAGAGAGAAGGTGAAGGCACTTTTGAGATGCTTTTACATTAGTAAGTAGGAAAAAGGAGAGGCTTTCATGCATGGAGAGAGGTAATGACAGAGAGCGGGTGAGAGGTGCGTGACTGGAATGCAGCTGTGGCTGCAGGGGGGAGCAGAGGTGAGGGGATTTCAGCATCTCAGCATTCACACACAGCAAGGTGCTGAAGGAGGAAGTGTGTCCAGCCAAAAAGGAACGTTCACACTGACAGAAAGAGCACATCTGACTGCATTTAAATAACAGGACAGAGTAACAGTGCGGGGCTGTTTCCAAGTGTCATGAAATTGCAGCTGGGTAGTTCTGAACAGAAGACTGGCTGGCTGAACATTGCATTCTGTGGAACCACGAATCTGAGCTCAGATACAGAGGCAGAAATGTTTTGTGTGAATATTATCTGTTAATGAACCTACCTTCATCTCTTCTGCTGATCTGATTTACATTTCAGCAAAGCTTCCTTAAAAGATAACAGTGTCAAAATTCCAGTAGGCTGCCCTAAGAGATTTTTGAGTATTAGTGTTCAGGAAAAGAACACCAGGCGCTTATCAGCAGTGTTTTTTCTTGAGAAGTTCTCAGGTTGCCAATCCACCTTGTGAAGTGACAAGGGAAAAGGATGATATGAAGGTCATATTGGAGTCAGATAATCACAGACTTATTCAAGGAATGGAGAAAAGCTGTACAACTGCTCATGCTTCATGGATTAAGTAACGATAGTTTTTCCTCAGCATTCAATACAGAGGGCAATGATCCCAGTGCAAGGAGAGGACATTGGAGAAGAGGAAGGTCAGTGGTAAGGATTGGCAGGATGCCTTTGGGGGTTGCCATCTGTTGCAGCTTGCACGTATCTATCTGTAGGGTGTCATGTGTAGCAGGCAAGTGGTGGCATTAAAAGGAGGCAGGGACACGGAGCAGGGTCAGTGTCCGGTCACTGCAGAAGGATCCAGGCGTGCACAGGAGAGGCTGAGCACGGAAAGTATGAGCCCAGCACATGGATCTTCATGGATCCTCATGCACAGATCAGATTTTTGGTATGGAACAGACCTTGGCTGATTGTGTTTGCTTTCAACGGGATGAGTACCCCCTGTACAGGCAGGGGGTTAACACAGCTTGTGTTCATAGGCAGCGTTATGCAGGGTTTAGAGGGCTGAGTTCTGAGATCTTCACTCACAAAGCCACACAGCCATAATTGGTATGAAGGATGTGGAGAAATAGTTACATTTAAAATCAAGGCTTTTATTTCAGGAAGCCTTTAGCAACAGGGCCAAAAAAAAAAAAAAAAAAAGATATCCACTGGCTAGGACATCATTGCTTCAGGATGTGTAAAATATGATAATCTGCAATGTGTGTATGAGAGATGGGTGATTTTGAAGAGAAAGAGCTGAAGAGAGAAAGTGATTTGTGTTCGGAGGTTTCCTGTCTCACTAGTGGAAAACTTGCTTTGAATTATGCTACAATTCTAGGACAGCATCTTGTTACCTGAAGAACATTCTTTTCACATGTACAAATAATAAAAATTATTTTGCTCAAAACAAGCTTGAAATTCCCTCTTTACCCAGGTTTTTTCAAACTGTTACACTTTCTTTGATGTCATGTTTTTCTAGAAATCCTCTCCTAGATAATGCTTGCTGCATTACCCAATGCTTACTTACTGCATGCAATCCCAAAGGCCACAAGAGCAGCTGCAGTGACTGCAGATGAGTCACGTTGACCAGAGGTTATTTGTGCCATCCTGCACCCACCAGGGCAATTTAGGGGTTTCGTTTTTTGTTCACATAACCTGAACAGCACTTTGAGATGGTTTGTCTGGCCATTCCTCTAAGCAGATGCTCGGCGTACTCCACCCTCATTGATGCAGCGTGTCATGCTACACTTAGTGAAGGAAGATAGATAAAAATTGCTTCAAATTGTTCAGCAGTTTGGAATGATGGAGTTTTTGTCTAAGACCCTCTTTTAAGTGTGAGGAGATGCATAAATCCTAATCCTGTGGATGAGGAAGTCAGGACACGATGGTACTGTCAGTTACTCAGCATCACAAAAGGAAATCCTTGGCAGAGCTGGGAATGGCTCTCGTTCCTGTCAAGCTTAAACTGCACAGCTGATACAGTGACTCTGGGGATCTGCAGGGAACAGATGTGGCTGTCACAGTCTCCCAGTGTGGGACAATTCTGGTGTATTTCTGTGCTGGATATTTGAACTGGAGTCAGTGTTCCTCCTTGCCCCTCACTCTTGGGGCTTCTACTCACACATCCTGCCTCCTCCTGTCCCCTGGGTGTGTGCAGGGTGTGGCTGCCAGGATGCTGTAGCTCACTCTCTTTGGCCCTGCTCTTTATGTCTCTAAAAGCATTGAGAGAGATTTGAGCAAGGACGGGAGTGCAACGTGAATTTGCAGCCCAGTCTAGAGATGCAAAGTAATAATTGTTGCAGGCAAAAATTGTCTCTTGTCACCTTGTCATTACCTGCATGCTGGGCAGTTTATAGCATAGCACAGATTCCAGAAATAATTGTCAACCTTTAGACAAGCAAAGTGACCTGCAGCCTGGGTGAACATTTGCCTGCATGAATTGCACCACTTCCAACAAGTGTGGATAGAATGTCTTGGACATGGCAGAAGCTCTTCTTTCTGCTGTAGCGGCTTTCTCTTATGTTATTAAATAAGGGTGTGTGTTTATACATTGTCTTCTGTTCTCCTCTTGCCCCACCTGCAGGCTTTGAATTACTGTACCAGCCAGATGTGGTCCGACTGTACCTCTCCATCCTCACTGAAAGTCAGAACTTCAACACTCTGGAAGCTGCAGCAGGAGCTTTGCAGAACCTTAGTGCTGGCAACTGGATGGTGAGTGCAGTCTTCTCTTCACTCTTTTTTGTTTCCTCTCTATAAGTAAAGGACAAGGGAATGTCCCATTCTAAGTGCACTATTACTTTGTATGTTTGTATCTCCTTTAAAAAGGAAGGAGGTGGGAATGTCAAATTATTTCCATTTGCTTATTGAAGATGTTTTGCATCTTCTGGACTGGTAAGGTTTACATAATGGAGGTGGCATTGAGCTCATGACAATTAAACCACAATCAGCTTTCACCACATCCACCCACTTAACCATTGCTTTGTCCATTCAGAAAAGCCTGGTGTTCTGAATACACCTGACTTTGGATTGAGTTTGCTGAGGAAACTACACTCCAGAGTGCCTCCTAATACACTCTGGAGCATGCTCAGCACTAATCAGGCAGTTCTCTCAAAGATTTGCCTTATCACTCCCAGAACCACTCAGCAAAGTGGGACTGATGGGACCCTGAGGGTCAGCAGGGTGGTGTTTCACAACTGCCTTGAGTACACCTTATTTTAAATAATACAGGCTTGTTTGAAAAACAATCATAAAACAGAATAAAAGTATGAAATTGGAGGAGGAAGAAGATAACAGATGCTTTAGATACTTTACTGTTTTTTCCAAGTGACCTCTTTTTTCCTAATCCAGAAGGATGTGTTTTCACACCAAGGTGTGTACAGAACAGATGTTAGCAAACGATGCTCCTTCCTTCTGTTCCTGCCCTTTTCCTCAGAAGCTGGCTTAGCTGTAGGATGAACTCATAAACCCTTTCTTCCTTGGTTTTTGGTGAACTTGAATGAAGGGTTAAGACAATGAGTTAAATCAGCACACACAACCTAACTGATCTTTGCAGAGAAAAAAAAGAGTTACAGCACTGAAAGAAATGCCAGGGGCAAGGAAAGGGCAGGTGGGTGAACTCACAGTGCTCGGTGTTGTTTCTTTGCCCCGTGTGTCCCAGTGGTCCACGTACATCCGTGCGACGGTGCGGAAGGAGAGGGGGCTGCCAGTGCTCGTGGAGCTGCTCCAGTCTGACTCTGACAAGGTTGTGAGGGCTGTGTCCATCGCCCTGAGGAACCTGTCCATGGATCGGCGCAATAAGGATCTCATAGGTACCTGCTCAACTTCTCTCACCAGCCTGGGGTCCTGGAGACCCTTGAGAGTCTCACGTTTTCTGTCCCTTGTGCTGAGGCTTTGTTCTCTCTGCACTTTCCATCCACAGTGTCTGGGATTGCACTGTAGCCACCAAGGGGGGAGCTGAAAGCTCAGAATGTGTTTCCAGCCCACTCAAACAAGCTGTGGCCTGAGGGAGATCTTTAACTCGGGAGTAACATCAGGTGTAGATTTTTGCAGGAGAGGAGTGTGATGTGCAGAGGGCTGGATGGGTTAAGAGGTTTCTTGTCTTTTCTTTAGCTCTGGCTGGTATGGGACTTGTGCTCATAGTCACCCGTCACAGATGTTTCTCCTCAGGCCTGCCTGCTATGCCAGTTAGAGTCTGGATTTTGGCATGCTGAGCTAACCTGGGGAAGTGCAGGCAGCTCTAAAGTTGTACCTTCATTTTTTTTGGTTCTTTCTTCCTTTCTCATCCTTTTGCCTGGTGGGTACTTGGAGAAGCTGGACACTAAATGATTTAATATTCTTCAACTTGGTGTTCAGCACTGTTCTAGCTCCTATCCAGAGTGGTAAATAACATTCACCTGCCCATAAGCAGGAATCTTGAAAGATTCAGTGGAGATGAGTTTTCCTCTTGATGACTTCCAGATTTAACTAAGGTAATTGTTTAAACTGTAACCTTGTCAGGCCAGGAAATACTGGTGACATGTTTAGGGCCATCACTGAAGTTGATACTGGCAAGTACCAAGGTGGGCTTCTACTTTAATATGTCAGGTTTTCATTTTAATAATTCAGAGGTGTAGCCAGCAAATGGCACGGAGGGGTACCTGGGAATGATAAAGTCCAGATTCCCTGGTTTTTCTCCAGTACTATACATGGAGAAGGCTAACTGCCCCCAGGAGGAAACACTCTTACCTTTGTTGGGGAAGGTTAATAAATGCATGGCTGCACACCTTGCCCCAGAAGGCCTATTACAAGGCTAGGATGAGTAAACCATGTGCGTGTATTAGCATGAATACGTGGCATTAGCAGCTACTGGTTGCTTTTTTGCCCCAGGCTTTGCAAAATATGATAAATGTTGGCTGTAAAATTCTCAGTAAAAATGGCTTTTTTTTCCCCCTCAATACCTTTCAGAATCCATGATGAAGGACTTTATCTTAGCTTTATCAGCTACCAATCATCTTGAAATAATGATAAATACCCTGTGAAGTTACAGTCTCGTGGTTTAAAACACATGCATTATAAGGGTGTTTTTTGACATAGCAAACACCACTGATTTTTATCATTCAAGATGGGAAGCTGAAATGATTATTAGGGTTGCCTAATGGTATCTCTTCCCCTTTTCTAGGTAGTTATGCCATGGGTGAGCTGGTAAGAAATTTGCCCAGCAGGCAGCAGAGATCTGCAAAGAACCTAGAAGAGGATACAGTGGTGGCAGTGTTGAATACCATCCATGAAATCATTACTGACAGCTCAGAAAATGCAAGGTCTCTGATCCAGACACAGGGCATTCAGAAGCTGGTAGCTATCAGCAAGTCAAGGTAAGTGACAGCTGAGAGCAAAAGGCATAAGAACTTATTGCAAACATGAAAATGTCACTATGAACAGCAGCTTTTGCTTGGTGAAAGTATTGGAGCATCCCAACCTCTCAGAGCTGTAATTTCAGCCGTTAAGTTAAACAAAGTAAAAACAGGGCAGCACCTTTAAAAGGTTTACTTGATGAAAAAGGTTAATTGATGAGTGGCTTCAGAAATGTTAAGACATGCACTCTCCTTCTCAGAGACATCTTAGCACTGTACATGCACTTACCAGGCAGCGTTGCAGTGAAACTGTGATCTTTGGTTTTGGAAGGCCTTTTCCCCGTGGTAGTGTTGCACTCCTGGAATGCCAGTGATGAAATCTGTTTTATCAAGTGAAATGATGTGCAGTAATTGTTCTGGCCAAAGGGCTGGTGGTGGTAATTTGAAGTGACAAATTTTCTTCCATTTAAAAACTGTGTTCTGACTGCTGCAGAGGAAACTTTGTTTAGTGTAGTTCAGCCTGTTGGACATTGTAGGTGTGTTTGCTGCAAACCTCTGGGACAGTGGCTGAAGTAGACTTCTTGGGTTGTATGGTTATGGAATAGGAGAGCCACTAAAAATCTAGGCCTGTTTTATATTATAAAAGATGTCTTTGTACTGACTTAGGAAATTATAGAATTTCATTTTCCATTTAAAAACAGCTTAGTTTTTTTTGCTGACTGAAATTACTGTGTAAGTTGTTTTAAACCATGGAGCAACTTCATTGAATTGTGGGGAATAGATGTACATGGGGGTGAAGGTTTGAAAAGTGGCTAAGAACATCTTTTTGGTGTTGGGTTTTTTTTTCTTCCTGAATAAATCTAGGCAGGATGAACTCTATCTGTTCTTTTTAATGACAGCTACAAGAGAAAAGGATCACCATGACCGCAGTGTATTGCCAGCAATATGTGTGAAAACACAGGAATGTGCAAAATTAATAACATTTTGATTTCTGTTTTCATCAGCANAGTGACAAATTTTCTTCCATTTAAAAACTGTGTTCTGACTGCTGCAGAGGAATCTTTGTTTAGTGTAGTTCAGCCTGTTGGACATTGTAGGTGTGTTGCAAACCTCTGGGACAGTGGCTGAAGTAGACTTCTTGGGTTGTATTGTTATGAAAGAGGAGAGCCACTAAAAATCTAGGCCTGTTTTATATTATAAAAGATGTCTTTGTACTGACTTAGGAAATTATAGAATTTCATTTTCCATTTAAAAACAGCTTAGTTTTTTTTGCTGACTGAAATTACTGTGTAAGTTGTTTTAAACCATGGAGCAACTTCATTGAATTGTGGGGAATAGATGTACATGGGGGTGAAGGTTTGAAAAGTGGCTTAGAACATCTTTTTGGTGTTTGTTTTTTTTTTTATTTCCTGAATAAATCTAGGCAGGACGAACTCTATCTGTTCTTTTTAATGACAGCTACAAGAGAAAAGGATCACCATGACCGCAGTGTATTGCCAGCAATATGTGTGAAAACACAGGAATGTGCAAAATTAATAACATTTTGATTTCTGTTTTCATCAGCAAATACCTATAGATATGAAGAAGTCACTGAATGATTTCACATAGATCCCATTACTCAGAGGTTCAAATGAAATAGCTGTGTGGAGTATTAGGCATTAACATGCAAATAGTTGGACATTACTTGATACTTAAACTGTAATTTTATCTTGCAAATCAGCCAGTCTCCCAGAGAAACAAAAGCAGCATCTCACATCCTTCAGATGATCTGGAGCTATAAAGAGCTACGAAACGCCCTTCAGAAGGATGGCTGGAACAAGTCACACTTTCAGGTAAAGATCTTAAATTGGTTCTGGAAATGCCTGAGTGGAGATGTCCTTACTTAGGCTAATCTTGCAGTCTGTAGATCTTTGTTTTCCCTGCTGTGCTTCCAGGTGAGAGCACGATGGACTGAGCACGCCCTGCTCAGTCCCACCATCCTGCACAGAGTAGCTGTGTTTTGCTGGGGTGTGTGGAATGTAGCTGTTTAGGTTTGGGGAGTTTGCCATCCTGTACAGCCTAAATGCCCTGATTTACTGGCCAAGGATTAGCATGTCTTGTCTTAGTTGTGTCTCCTTTGAAACATTCTGTACAGCAGCCTAAGGCAGCCACCTCTGCTTCACATGCAGCCTGCTCACCTTTTCTTGTTGGAAGGGTTTTGCTCCTTTTATAGGGCAACAGTGCTGCCACTGAGAAAAGAGGGAGAAAATTCTTCCATCAAATCTGTGTGAAAATACAAAATACTCCAGTTCCATGTTGCCAACAGAAAGGGGGCTTAAGAGCATTCCATAATCTCTCTCCGTGCTGTTGGTTCGTTTCTTTTTATTGTTCAGTTTCTGTGAGTAGCAATTCAGTATTTGTGTGGTTTTTGTCTTGCAGTCTGTCTCTGCAGCTCCAAAGGGCTCCAAAGGTACTGCTGGCAGGTCTGGCTACGATGACAGCACTTTGCCTCTGGTGGATAAAAGTCAAGGTTGGTTCTGCTCTTTATCATTTGTCATATGGTGCTTTACTGGTTTTCTGGATTTGCTGTGACTGTGTTATAGCACAAAGGGGGAAAAATGCATTATTCATGTGTCATTTTTACCCCACAGTCTCAAAATAATCAGTCTCTACTCCCTGGAGATAGATAGAATTTCTTCCCTTACAGAATGTACACTACTGATACTGTTTTCTCACCTTGGATGCAGTGTTAGCAGTTAAATCTTCCTGCAGGTGGGGTTGACCTTACCTCTACTCTGTATTGGAGTCTTTCCCTTTTTTCAATAAAAATACCCATTTTGATGGCAGAGTCTCTTCCTCTACCATGCAGGGGTTTTTATTGGAGGTGAGTTTATTCAAGCTCCAGCTAATCCTGTCTGTGCTGTTTCATGAGGCACAACCACACCAACAGCAGCGTAGCACCAGCTTTGATTTCACTGTGATTGCTGTGTCTCTGAGGCTGGCTCTGCTAAGAGCAGGATTTGCCTGGTGCCCTTTCTCTGGTTTAACTGCAGGTTACTGCAGAAACAGCCCCACACTGCCCTGCCTGTTTCCACCTTCCCTGTCTTTGAACAAACCTGGCACATTATGCAGACAGGATGATTTGAGTCAGCTTGCTGATGTGACAAGAAACTTGTTTTCTTTGTGGATTAGTTTTCTGTTGGCTCAGCAGGCTGCTGGATTGGCTTGTGTGCCATGAGAAGCTGCACCCTTACTTATTTTCTTTCTCTTTTATTCTGGAGAGACCAAAGAGAAGCTTGTTAATCGTGGCAGGTAGTCCAAAGCAGAACTTTGTGGTTTCTGTTGGAGAGAGAAAGCCTTGTGCTAGGGTGCCAAAGCAGAAAATACATGGATTACATGTGCCCTCTGGAGAATTCCATTCACACTTCCTATTCCAAATGGATAACAGTTGAATAGTTTGGAAGTTTTTTTACAATAATGTCTGCATTCAGTACTTTATGGACCTCTCTGGTTCTGTGACTAATTCAAAACTACCAGGTTTTGAGAAAAGTAAATGTATCTCAAGTTGTTCCAATGCTTCTGTTTTCTAGATAATGAGAAGTCTGGGAGTCGTGATATGATACCTATGGATGAACTCGGCCCAGGTAAATTCAGTCACAGATCAAACTCTCTGTCTGTTCCAATAGAGTACACTGTCACTCACAGGAAAGTTCAACTATTTCTCTAGGAGGTATTATTTCAGATGGATAAAGCTGACATTTAAAAACAAAACATTACCTCACAAAAGATTGGTCGTCGTCTTTTTTTTTTTCTTTGTATCCATGTAGAGTGTACACACCAATTTCTCCGCTACTTTATGCATGCATATATTGGAGGTACACTGACCCAGCTTTCATTCTGCTCTTTGCTCCCTGAGGCAGCTGCATTCCCTGTTACACATCTGGAACTCTGGGATTCAGAAAGGAAAAAAAAATAATTGAATATTTACTTGAGTGTGTTGCTTGTGTTTAAATCTGTTGTGCCTTTGTTTTTGTAGGTAAAACCAAAAATAAGTTAGTGTGTGTGATATTCGTGGCTCTAAATTTCCATTTACCTGTGTCTAAACAAGCCTGGATTTTCCTGTAGACTGAGGAGAGCCACTGACTGTCAGTGATGTGCTTTGAGACTGATAAACTCTGTAGTGTTAAATTTCTAGAAGATTGTTTTTCTTTACCAAGGTAGATAAAGGTGCTGTGTGGTCTCTTGAGAATTTGCATTGCTTCTTCCAGTTGATGTTTTTATTTAAATGCACCTGTATGAATGCCTCCAGATCTAACAGTTTGGGACACTGCTATTAGTGATTTTGGCTGAATAAAATAGCAAGTTAGAACCAAGAAAAAGCCAAACATGTTCAGAAAGTGAAATAGCAGGTATATATACATTTTGTGTTCTTGGAAAAATGAGATGCCACCTGCCATGAAGCAACTGTCCATATGTATTTTGCCTTAGGGAACACTGAAACATTTGTTCTCACAATGGAAGAAAATCTCTTCAGAGAGGATTGCCTGGCAGGAATAGCTGTGTGCTGGCAGGTGCTGCAGAATGGGCAGTGCTGATTGTTTATAGTCTCAGTATTAATTGCTGCCTTATGCTCTCAGGAGTTACTGCTACAGCCCTGAGTACAAAACAAAATGCAAATTCACAGCATATGTACAGCATCAGGCAGATTCTCTGGGCCATGCTGTTCTCCAGTCTTTTTATCACCTTTAGAAGATGAGATCTGTCAAGTTTTCCTGATCCAGCTCTTGAGTGCCTTTTACTTCCAATATGACTATAACTTTGTGCTGTTTCAGAGGTCAGCTGAAAAGAGACTACCTTAATTTATCCAGTTTACTATCTCTAATTCCAGGGAACTGGAATAACAACATTTCATCTGTTTTCTTCAGGCACTTCCAAATGCTGCATGGTTTTTGTCTTATGCATGTACTAGCATGAGAAGGCTGCTCTAGACTATTTTCTGATCTTAACTTCATTGTGGACTGTTGTGTTCTGGCATTTTTGTTCTTTTTCCACTCTGGAATGAACTGGTCCTTCCAGCCCAGCGGAGTACATACAGGATTGATGGTTCCAGAACATCTCCCCTGTCTGCCCCTCCTCTGTGGGATCTTCTCACCAGTGTTCAGGCTGTCCTGGTGCCTGGGCCTTTCCTGTTAACCCACATTGGCTCTGCTTCAAGATCACAAAGAGAAGATTGCTGGTGCTGTCTCAGCTTCTTTGCTAATGCTGTGGGGATCATCCTTCCCAGCAGAGGAAATCCCTTTGCTCTCAGTGCTTAGGGAGGCAGAAGGATACGCTCCCCATCAGCTGGCAGTACTAGACCAGTCAGATCCCTGCTGTTTGGGGCAGTGGAACAGCCTGGGTGGGATCTGCTGGGACACAGAAGAAGACCCGTATTAGGAATTCCCATGGGATGCTCAGGTGTGTCAGGTGTTCCCAGCTCCTGGCGGGCTGGAGAGCAGCAGTGCTCTCTGTCACCGTGTGCCTGGGGCACTGCCCCGAGCTGTCTGCAGAGGCAGCAGAACAGTGATCTCCAGTCTATGCCAAATCCTCCAAAACTCTGTGTGCACCTCAGTTAACATGCAGGCACTCAGGAGCACTCGGGAGGTGAAATGGTTCAGACCAGGGACACACAGTTCAGATCCCACTGTCCTCCATGCCCATCCTCAGGCATGACTTTTCCTTCCTCCTCTTTGATGGGTCTAGAGGTCTGACCTTTCTTGAGTTGAGAGCTGTGTGAAGGCACAGATGGACTGACACTGGCAGGCATGTGTTTGGTCCTGTAATTTGGGATGACATAAAAATGTTGCTGTAGAGTGCGTGGGAGATAGAGAAGCAAGAGACAACAAGCAGCAAGCTGAGAGAGAGAGGTAAACAAGCCAAGGATGGGACATTCCTCTATTGACCAGTGTAACTCTTGTCTCTTCAAGGGATTATATTAAGTCAAAATCATGTACTTACACCTTGGAGCAGCAAGATACGTATGGATCTTTATGCCACAGAAGCAATTCTGATCACTTCTTGAATGAATCTGAAACATGGGAGAAGCAGTATTTCTAACTTCCCTGCAGAGCCGGGGGTAGTGAGGTATTCTCTGATGCAGCCTCTTTCAAGATAGTTTTCACTTTATTTGATCAAGTCATGAATTTCCTATCTCTGCAGCTGCTTATCTTGACAGAGGGATAGCACAGTGTGTGGGTTTTGGACTGGTGCTGCTCTGTGTGCAGGCCAGGGCTCACAGGATGAAATGCAAAATGTGTTGGGATTTAGACACAAAGAGCAAAGTTCTTGAGTGTTCCTTGTTGTCAGATTACTGCCAGTACAAAAGTGGGATTTTCCTCTTGCTATTGTGTCCTGGCTAAGTATGGGGGTTTTAATTATTTTGTAGTATTAAAGATCTGTTTTGGTTTTTTATTTTTTATGATTACAGTCTACTAATGACCTTGCTCCCTGGGAGGTATCACAGCTGCCATCCTTCACTAAGTGGCTGTTGCTTTCTGGGGGTAGATTAAAGGTTTCCATTGTGTCTTGGCAATTCCTTTTGGAAGAGTTAGTGGATCACCCATGATGATGGCACTACAAAAATGCAAAGTGGTCCATTACATCCTTGTGAGTACAGTTACCATGAGATTATAAAAAGCTACCACCCACTTGCTGCAAGTTTGATTTTCTGTTTTTCCATCACTTCATACATACTTTTGTGAAATACTTTGTCCTAAATAAATGATGAATCTGTAGATTAGGGCATAGCCTACTAGCAGTGTTCACGCCTGTCATTTGAAAGAGAATTATTGGTCTGTGTTCTCCAAAAGTGCTGGCTGGGTAACTGAGTGCAGCTGCTTTTTTCCTTTTTTTGTTCAAAAGGAATAGCTAAGAATGTCAGGCATCTTGATTGTCAACAAGTAATTGTAAGTTAAGTGCTGTGTAGCACATCATGCTTTATGATCTGTGAACTACACGTATAATTCCAGAATTCTTTAGTTATTTTTGGTCAGTGTGATTAAATCACCTCTTACTGCCCTTGATGTCAGAAACACATCCTGCCTCAGGTGCTTGTTTGCAGGTTGTGTGCACTTGGGTTTGAGGCACACAGAACACTGCAGCTCTGCTCAGTCAGACCTGGCTCTGTGTGCAGTTGTCATGTGGGCAAACAGTGCCATGAGAAGCCCACAAATACATCACTCATTTTCCTTAATGGCCTGTTACAGGCAAGTAATAAACCCAGAGAGGGGCATTTTGATAGTTTCTGTAAAACTTTTTGTGGTATTCTAAAAACAGTTTGTCAGGACAAGAAAACATTAATGATCCCTCAATTACATAGGGGAAAACAAAAGCCTACAGGGAGATATAAATTTGGGTGTCATTTACTCCAGATTACAATGCTGTCAAAGCAGAGCAGGCAAGGATCTATTTGTCACTGATAATGAGGGAAATTTGATGCATCATGAAAATAAATTAAGTTTTGCATTGTCTGACAACGATTCAAAGCAAAGGTTCTGAAATAATTACAGCCATTTCTTTATAAAACCCTCTCACAGTTTCCTTCCTTGTTTTCATCATGCTTTCATGCTCTTGCTCAGTTGTCAGGAGAAAAGGCACCAACAGGTGCTGCTTCATAATGAAAGACAGCCCAAGCACAGCAGGCTTTGCATTGAGATTGCTTCCAACTCTACAGGCCCTTTTTCTCAGTGCTCTGATGGGGACTCTTCCAGATTATTGTCATGTCCTGCTAGTAGTCAGGCTCAGGAAAAGTGGGAACAGGCTGCAGAGCATTCAGAGAATGAACACAGCCAATTAATCAGGCTGCTAAGCAAGGAACACAGGATTTGGGCTGAATTTGGAGCTCATTAGCCACAGGGCTTGAGATGACAACTTGCTGCTTTCCTTGGGCACACTAAAAAGTGCAGCAGGCTGGGATGAAAACAGTGCTGCTTGCTAATGGCTGCCAGCATCTGGCAGTGCTATAAAAAGAAGGCTTCTCTGTTTGTTTTTAGCTGGTAAAAATGAAATTTCAGAGCTGGAGCACGTGAGAAGCAGGCTGCAGGCATCTTTGGGTTGCGTTGGTTTGTTTTCCTTTTCCTTAGCTGGAGAATTTCTGCTTGCATCAGCTCTGTTTCTGCACTGGTTTGTGCTTCATGCCTGCCTGTTGTGCTTTCTCCTCAGATGGATATTCCACCATCGACCACCGGGACAAGGAGCGCAAGTACAAGAGCAGTGACAGCACAGGAGATGCCTCCGAGAAGGAACCTTTAAAAGTGAGCTCCCTCTTACTGCTGAGGGCACTTGGTGCCTTGGGAAGAAAGGAACCGAGTGTCCTCAGCCAGAAACACGGGCTAGTCACTCACCAGGGGGCTGTAAAGGGCCTTTTTTTATCTCACATAAAGGCATTATTTTGTAATTTAGCACTTGGCTAACTAGAAATAAAAACAAAATGTTGCTTTCCAGTGCAGGAGCAAATGCAGGTAGTTGCTGTAATCTTGTAAATGGATGAGGTTGTAAAAATAGAAAGTGTTTGTTCTGTCACCCTCGTCCAGGCAGCATTCCCTGGCCCTGAGCTGTGTAACTGTGCTCAGATTTTGTTCTGACAAGTCTCTGCAGATTGTCATGCTGCTTTATTGTCTTCACCACAAGAAATAGGTGTGATCTTGTGTGTCCGTGTCCAGCAGTGTGGTGAATAGTTCTCATTTCTGCAACACTCATTCACAGTCCTGGTGGTGGGCCATGGGCCAGGGAGATGGACAGCAAAGAAGAGACATGCACAGTTATATGTGCCTTCTAAATACAAATTTAGACTACTTCTTAATTAAAAATAATTCTTATTTTACAGGGCTTTTTGTATTATGGACTGTGTGCAAATGTGGCTCAGTAGGCTGTGTGTAATTTTTGTTGCATTTCTGTACCTTTTCAGAGTAAGAAGTCTGTTAATGCTGTGGCCACCAGTTCTCCCTGCCTTAAAACAAGCTTGGGTTTTCCACTGGGAGTGTAATTTCAAGGGGGAAAATGAGGATTCATTGAAATGAGAGTCAGTGGTAGGAGACACTGTTGCTAGTCTGCAGCAGGCTGTCCTTAATAACCTTCAGCATATTGTTGATAATACCAGAAAATTCAGGTGATTCCTGTTGAGTGGAAACAGTTAAACTTCAGTCAGTTGAAAGGGAAAACCACCATTGTTGAACAGGGAAATAAAAATGGGATTTGGAGAAAAATACTTGCATAGATGGTAAACCAGGAAGGTGTCCTCCTGCAGCAGCCTGCCTGTTTGAACTCACCTAGTCAGGCATTTCCTGCTGTGTTCTGCCTTTCCATGAAGGCACACCCTGGAGAGTGGCTTCCATCTGCCTGGACTTTTTTTTAAGCTGATTACTGAAGTCCTACAATGTGTCCCTCTCCTCCAGTTGGCAAGAGATGGTCCTGCTTGAGCCAGTATCAATCTAATAAACTTCCTAGTTCCCTCCTCACAGTTCAAGTACATTTTGCAAGGATGCAGCTGGAATGGATGCAGTAAGTTATATAAGAATGTTGATCAATAGGAGCTTGGCAAAAAACGTCATAAGGAAAACCAGAAAAGACAGGAAAATAAACAAGCACTTGTTATTTTTTCCACTCAAAATTCATTAAAATGGTCCAATGCAGCCGTAAAAATCCCATGAAGCAGCCCTAACTCCAGTGTATGACTGAAATGAAGCACAACTAGAGTTCAGCAAATGGCTGCTTGCTTTTATGAGAAAGGGAGAAAAAACATTTCACCTGAACAGCGTGTGACCCACAGCCTGTGCAGCCTCTTGGTTCTGAGCACCTGGGGGTATCCTGAACCCAGGCTGTTGTAACAGCAAAGGTGTGCACAGCCCTGCCCTCACCTGGGCAGAGCTGAGCAGCTGCTGCCAGACAGAAATGTGGCTGTGAGGGCTGTGGCTCACGAGCTGTGTGAAAGCTCAAGGGAGGCTGGGAATCCAGGGACGTGTGGCCTTTTGGCTGTTGCTGATGCTTTTGTCAGTATTGTGCCTTTGCTGATCTTGTTTCTTTCTCTACCACTAATTTTCCCTTGTGCTACTTTAAGCTGACTTGTTTGGTGGTTTTGTTTGATTAATCCGCTCTGTTTTGCTTTAACTCCTCACCCTGTGCTGCAGAATGACACAAATAGGAAAAACATTAACAGGAGTAACAGGGCTTCGGTGAATCTGGTGGATGCCCGTGACATTAAACCCCAGCCTGTTGACTCCTGGGTCTAATTTGCATGCATGGTAGGTCCTTTTAATGGTAATTGGGGCTAGTAAATAACTTTTCTCTTGTGCATGATCTGTATAGCTGTGGAATCTCTTCAGATCTAACTTCTAACTTACAGATACATGAAAGTGCATTTGGAAGAAAAAAAGTGGTGTTTATATTATTCAATGTATCTTTAATGAAATGCAATCAAACACCACTGTTTGATTAAAAATAACCTGTCAAATAACCAGGCAGAAAATTAATATTGTGAATGATTACTTGTCAGCTGAAATGTGAAATATTTCTGCTGTTAGGCCATGGGAATGAATTTGAGTAGTGTGTTCCTGCTTCCAACCATTTTTCTCCCTCAATGCTCATTATACGGATTAGCCTGAGACTTAAGAAAAAAACATATCCTTGGCTATTTTTGGATGTCCCCTAAGGTTCCCACGAATTACAGCAGGAAAGCTGCTGACTGTACACAAATTACTTTGCAAGGAGAGATGATATTGGTTACACAATAAACAGTGACCCACAACTCCCACTTTTCATTTTCTTTTTTTTTATTGTGTGTCACTAAGAAAGGTGCCTTTCTGTTGTGTTCTAGTTGTCTGCCTTTGCCACATGCCAAGTTCCTCAGTAATGTCACTGGTCTTTCTTTGCTCCTGCCACTGCTAATCTGTGTCCTGCTGTCTTGCTCAAGTTACCCCGGTGATACCTTCTGGCACTCTGTCAGAGGATGCTATGTTTGGAACAGCAGGTGTTGTGCCCCTGGCTATGACTAAAGGAAAATTTTAGTGACTGTTGTGAAGGCACTGAGCAACTTTCCCATCAGAGTGGGCAAGAGACTTTAAAGGGCCAAATTCCAAACCATGAATCGTCATGCACTGCCATAATTCTATATGGAAATCCCTTGCATTAGTGGGAGAGAAAACTCCTGGATGTTTTTGGGTGGTGGTGTTGGGTATCTTTTCCCCTCCTTCCTTTCAGTCGAGTAGAAATGCAGGGTGTTAGCAGATTGTTTCTGTTCCTGGTTGGAAGCACCTGCCCAGAGGAGGCTTTCAGCATTGGGAGGTGCTGTCAGAAGCAGGTCCTGGCACTGCCAGCCTCCCAGGGCTGCTCAGCAGTGAGTGATCGACCATGGTGGCCCAGGCACAGGGCTGGGATCAATGTGCCTGGGGTGACTGTTCACTCCTGCACTCTGCTCTGAGCAGTGAAGCCCTACGGGTGGGGTCCTGACTTTAAAAAATGAGATCTGTGCTCATTTTCTCCCAGATATGCCCTTCGAGGAACCCATGTTTTGGCACAGGTTGGCATTTCCAGTCACTGTCCTACCACGAGGCGATGAAGATCACCAGGGCCCTGCTAATGACCGGTATTAATCAGTTCTGACTTTATTTTGCAGGGCTAAATCCAACCACATTTTTTTTAATTGAGGGGGAGAAACAAACATTGAATCGACCCAGAGGATCTCATCAGTCACCACTGCCATTCAGACTGGGAGGGCTGCAGGTCCCAGGAGGGCGTGGGGAGCGAACCCACCCGAGTGCCATCGCCGAGCGGAGCACGATGCCTTACAGCGAGACACTCTGCTGCTGAACTCCCTGACATTGCCACCAGAAACAGCCACCGCCTCCCCCTCCCTCCCTCCCACTCCTGCAAGAAGAAAAGCAAGAAAAGAGAATCCAAGCTTCCATGTAGCTGGCTGCGTTCTTAGGTGACTCTTACCGTGTGGATGGTGCCAAGTTGGAGCAGTGCGGGTCATGCGGCAGCTTCACAGCGAGAGAGGAACTGCGGGATGTTTGAAATGATGCCGTAGGTGTAGCCGTGAGGAGAGTAGCACTTTTCTGGTTTGGGGCTCGTTGTTTTGGTTTTTGTTTTGGGGGATTTCTTTTGAACTGTGACTCTTAACGTTTTTGAAGGCTCTCTGAAAAATGTTGAGGTTTTCTTTATTATTCCCACAGAAAGTGCAGGAATGTTGAGTGGGTTTATTGGATTTCAATGAAGGGAGAAAATGCAGAACAAAAACTATTAAACGCTAGTTAAATGAACTGGAGAGTGAATGACAAAATTGATGCAAGCTGTATAATCTGCTTTTAGAGTAAGCTATATCAATCACAGTGCTATATTATCATTATAATCTGGTGTACAATACTTCTGCCTTTTGAATTCTGTAATGTCTCTGTTTTTATTTCCACATATTGAAAAGCAGTTTATGGAAGGTTTCAGTGTCCCTGGTTCAGAGATCTGTGCTGGGAAATGGAGTTGGCTGGCTTTTTATTTCCATGTTCTCAGAGTTTGCAATAAGGAGCTTTTACACGTTAAATGTATCATTGTTGCATTGATGATGATGAGCTACTTTTGCCATAGCTGTTTAAACATTGAAGGAAATAGGAGCTTTTTTGTAGGGTGTCTTATTTTGAACACACTATAAATTTGAGATGGGTCTGTCACATTTGATGGTAAATTTTTCAGTGTTGGATCCATGTTTGCTTTCGGCTATAGATCCTGATGAAAAATGCCACAAAGGGAACTGGTTTGGCATTTTAAAATCATTGTCATTGTTTCTGTGTTCCTTGCTTTTGTTTTGAGATTGCATATTTCATTTGGCGTGGAAATCACCCGTGTGCAGCAGCTCTCCTCCAGGATGCCAAGGCCTGCCTTCTCTGGGGGAACGTTTACCTCAAGAGAACAAACTCTGCAGATGTGGTATCTGGAAATGCCAGGAACTAAATGATTTCAGATCACTGATTTTCTCCAGGCATTGGTCAAGGGAGGGCAGCAAATGAGAATAGGAAGCAAATGTCTCAGTAGCAGCATGGGAGGACTTTTGCTGATTTTACTTGGTTGCCACTGTTCTTTGATTGCCACATTTAGTTTTAAACAAGCTCCTAAAAACGGTGTGACTGGAAAGCACATTCTTGAGTCTAGCAGACATCATTTGCGGTTTTCAGTGCCTGCCGTTCCTTTTGTAACTAAAAAGGGGAAGTACCCAACAATCTCACCTCCCCAAAAATATTACTGTAATAGTAACCATTACATTTTTTGTAAAAAAAATTTAAAAAACTTAAAAAAAGAGCAAGTACCAAGAGCTTTGTATCTTCTTGAGTATATTAAAAATTTGACATGAATACATATATATAAATAAATAAAGAAGTCTATATATCTATATATATATATTGTTGTGCAGAGAATAGGTTAACAAAACCATGTAAAGTAGTTTGCAGGAGAGGGAAGCATTTGTTGATTCAGGGAAAAAGACTGATGCCAGAAGCTGTCAGTGATTTGGATGATACGTGTGCTGCTTCGCACCCCCCTTTTTGACCCTCATCTTCCACATACGTTGCGGTGTCACTTCTGGATCCTGGGGAAGGTGAAGTTGCTTGGAGCAAATCAACATAGCAAAGATTTGTTTTTTTCACCTGCATGAGAGTCCTATTGGGCCAAAGATGCTCAGCGGATCAAGGGAAGCAGAGAGAGGCACCTGTGACTATCTGTGTCGGGGCAGTGTCTCTCTGTGTAGACATAAAGTGTGGCAATGAAACCAGATACATTGTCTGACTGTATATTATATCAATGGTGCTCTTTTCATACTTGTTCTGCCAATACGCGGAGACCCTTTTAACCAAGCTACACAGAAGAGTTTTATATCACTTTTGGTTATGTACTTGGTGTATTCTTTTTGTATATGAAAGGATTTTTTTAAAAACGTTCAGTAATTAGCAATGGAACCTGCTTTGTAGCTGACTAGAACAGTGTAAGAGAAGGGCCGTGCTGTCAGTCTGTCCCTGATCTACTTCAAACCTTATATTTACCAAAGGAGTCTGAGAAAAAGTTCACTTAAAATAAAGACCTGACTGTTGAAAGGAGTCTCTGCTAAGACTTTGTGGTTTAGTTATTGTGCAGATATTTCAAAGCCAGCAAGAAGTTAACAGAGAAAACCGCAGGAAGGGTCAAGTGAAGTGACTGGGGCCAATTGCGGTCATGACTTCCAATCCTAGATATCCTGTGGCTCTTAGTGAGACACTGCAGGGACACTCAGAATCTGGGTTGGAGTGTACTTTGATCTGTCATTTATGGGCTAAAAACACTAAGGATATTTGAGAAGCAATTCAGACCCCATCTCACTTCTCCCAAAAATCTTGTTGGTATTTACGCTGCACCCTGAACTGTCCCTATCAGGTTAGATGGCACTGGCTGTCCAGGTCATCACAGCAAACTGTTCTTTGTTCTCCTGGGGGTGTTACAGCAGCCAGCAGAGTTGTGAGCTGACAACATGGTTTATTGCTGCAGAAAATCAGAAGATGGTGTGTCAAGAAGTTGGATACCAAGTTGATGGGCCAAGGCTTCCCCTGGGAATCACACATCAAACCCCCACTCTTCCCATGCCTTACATTGACAACTAATTCCCAAGTATGTAGCAATAACCCATCCTCAACATTACCATGGGGTTTTTTCTTCTCAACAAACTGTTGTTTGGATGGTGAGGCAAGAAAACAGAATGGGGGATGACTTTTATGTGAGACTGTCACCTTGTATTATCAGCCCACCTGCTGAGGTCCAAAGCAGGGTACCTTGAACCAAGTCTGGTGATTTAATGTCCTTTTTGTCTATGGCCAGAAGCTCACTGGTGGGCTGTGTGCCCACCCTGGCCTCACCTCTCCCTTTGTTGGCACAAGTGTGACTGGCTGTTTGAGCTGTTCTGGGATGGGGGTGGTTGAACCCGTAATTGTTGTATTTTGGCAGCAGGGACTGTAAGTAAAGAAGGGAAAGTGGCAGTGTGTGTGACTAATGCTGCAGTAGGGTCTAGAGTCTCCTGCTAAAAGGCAGGCAGTGCTTTTTAGGGCTCAGGTATGTGACCTCCTCTTTTCCTGTTGACTCCACTGTGAAAACAGGAGGGAATCTGCCTGCAAGGGGCTGGGGTAGAAGAGATTTCTACCTGCAGAAATTGTAGTGGGAGGGGTGGTTGTGGAAGGAAGCGATGGTGTTGCAAGACTCCTGCTAAAGAGGAGGAGGAAATTTGATGGCCCAGTCAGGGCTGAGATAACACAGGGGAGAGGGAGACTTCTGACAGCATGTGATTACTCTAGAACCTTCTTCCTAGGAAGGTGGCTCACATATCTCCCAAGCGTTTTCACTGAGCTGTGCAAGTTGGTAACAGTGTGCCAGCTCCCCTGGAGAAGCATCAAGTGATTGTGCAAGCAGTTGTGCTTTACAGCTTCCCAGGTCAGTCAGCGTCTGCAGAATCCAAGGAGGAAAGCAAAAAGGCTGTAGGACATTTTGGTTCTGTCGTGGATTTAAGTAGCAATATAGCCATAAATGCAACTCAGAGTGTGTTGTCAGCTTGAAATGCTCCCTAGGGAACAGCTTGGGCAGCCATAGGGTCTGATCTTCAGTGTCTTCTGTTCTCATAACTGCTGCCTATCCCAGGTCTGCTCACACATGCTCAGACCTTCTGGTTCTGAATGTGCTTCGACTAGGGAAGCAAACCTGGTCTCTGTTGCCAAGATGCCCCAGAAGGGGCTGACCCTGGGGACTAGGAACTGACTTGCTGCCAGGGACACATGAAGAAAGCCAGGGGTGGCATGCTGTTGCAGCAGTTCCTTAAGTTCGTGCCAGCTCTGAGGAGCAGTTTCAGCAATGCTTTCTAGCAGGAAAGCCTTGTGCTAGGCAAAGCAGTTTTCACTCCTAGAGCAGTTCCGTGAGACTGAAGGTGGTGAGTTACCTTCTGTTACCTGCCTTAAGGTTGAGCATAGGCTCAGCTACCTGTGAGAGGTGCACATGTCAAACCCTCGAGTGAGCAAAGCCTCAGAAGCCAAATGGGCACATAAGAGTGGCAATAGCCTCATCTGCTGAGCGACTGCTGGCTCAGTGAAACCTACAGTGTGCCAATACCTTCAGCCAGCAGGTTTGTGCTGTTGGGATGGAGTTTTTGACCGTGTTTATATAGGTGTAGTTTCTTGCAAAATTTCTTTGTTATGATGCCCCTAAAATCCAGTGTTTCCTTATCTTTGACAGAGAAGATCTCTGATTTACTGATACAGTAACAAATCTAGTGCATTTAAGGGGAAGATATTATGAGCCTTTGTTTTCTGTCTTAAGTTTGACATCAGGGTAGGATGATCTGAAGTCCAAGGTGAGGAGGAAGATAATACAGATACTACAAGGCCTGTCAATCTGGTTCTTACTGTTCAGAAAAAAACAAAATAACTAGACTAAGAAGCTTACTGGTAATTAGTAGCTAATGTGTTTGTAACTATCATGTGCCTTAAAATTTTCATGGTAGGAGAATTAAAAAAAATCAACAATGTGTTTTCTGTAATACTGCTCAACATTCTCTCTGTAGTTTAGACTGGTGGGATTTTGCATTGTATTTACACTGTACTATAAACTGAAACACTTAGAATGGTTTGATTTTCCAAGTATGGAGAGGAAAAAAAAAAAAGGTGGATTATGCTTTTCATAGAACAAATGTTACCGTGACAGAATGTATTATTATTATGATAGGATCTTTCCATAATGCAGACAAGTTAGAATGCTTGTTAGAAACCAGGTATGTAGGATAACAATTTGGTGTGTTTTCAATAAACCATGCCTGGAAAGAATACATGTGCCATTGGTTATCTTTTTGTTACATCAGGTATCTCCAATATTCTTTGGCTTTTGCAGCAGCAGTTTTCTGTGGCAAGGGATTATTCACCCCTAGCTCAGGTCAATGCTCTGTGTTAGCAAAAGGTCAGTGGTAATGAGGGGCAATTGAAATATCCTATAAATGAGTGAAGCTGGATATTTTTGACTCACTGCCATATGCTGGAGTTGTAGCACAACCCTGGACTGTGGATCATGGGGGTTTTTTTATTTTTTTAAAATACACAAGCATATTTCTGTGGGAAAGACATCTGCACCACTGTTCAAGAGCCAGCATGTCTGTGAGCACAGAACTTGCTGATAGCTTTTCCATTTGGGAAGTTATTAACCTTTCCCAACTAAGTCATAAAATCCATGCAACTTTACAAAGTTTGCACATTCCTGAAATGTGTGTAAGAAAAAAAAAATCGTAGCAAGATTTTAGCAAAAATTGTATGAGATTTGGTTGACGTGAGAAATTGTTACTTTGAGAATGTGCCAAATAATTTACATTTAGTACTGTGGAATGGAAGAAAATCCTAATAATGAAGTCACCCATGTATTTAAGGTAACAGCCAGTTACCAACAGGTACTCACTCGGTTGAGGACTGCCTCATCTGTGTTTGTGAGATCAGTGACTGGCACGCCTAAACACACCATATTCACCACCATGCCTTCATGAGGCCTGACAAAACCTGATAAATCTCAACAGAATGTTCTGAAGGTTTTAGAGAATGGAGGTCAGGTTTTTTGTGAGTGAAAGGTTGATGAATCATTGCCAGTAACAGTTTGCCATATATGAATTCCTGAGTGTACCATTCACAGCACTATATTGTTTCATTTACATGCAAATATTTGCAAACAGCACTTGCAAGGCCATCTCCAGTCTACCTTCACTCCTTATTTCAGATGTCTTAAATGCATCCCCAGATGTTTTGTAAAATCATCTCTGGATCTGCTCTTGCAGCTGGAGGATACAGTTTCACAACTGCTCTGATAAGATACGGGCTCCTGGGCTTAGCATCCTGCATCTTGGTGTCATCATTCTTCCACTGCAGGGAGGAATCTGATTTTCCCTTTGTGGCTGCGCTAACACGGCAATGAAGGGCAGATGCTGTAGGTAAGGTACTGAGCTAAAACAAATATGTTGTTTTTACAACTGACATTTTGTAGCTGTCAAAATTATTTCATTTCCAGCTTATCACACACAGGTTGGACAAATGGAAGCGGTGAGTCCTGTAGGTGAAAGGTTAATCTGGTAACAATGGGCAAGAAATATCACAGCCATCATTGTTTCAGGTTTCAGCAGTGTCTTGGGGTAATATTCTGTCCTCAAGGGTCTCTTCTCCAGTGTCTTACTTGGAAGGTCTCTGAAGCACAGCAGTGGTAGGATCTTGTTCTGGTACAAGCTGATGGGGGATCTTTTGAAATTGGAAGGTGTTTTATAATGTCATTAACTGAGCTGTAGAGACAGAGGCAAAGACTGAAACTCTGGTACTCTCTTCAATGTGTGTGCACAGCAATCATAGCTGTTATGTGTAAAGTACTTTATAATTGATTCCTGATTGACTGCTCAGCCAAGTCACATCACTGCCCTGCTTGTATCACCCTTCCTGGGAGAGTTGGGATCTCTGTGGTCTCTGTCTTGTTGCTCTTAGAGAGGTTTCTGTATGTTCCCTTCACTGCATTTAGTGTTTGGCTCATTGCTCAGAATTCTCCAGTGAGCTGCTTTTCACTTCCTCATGCCAGTGGGAGGAGGCAGTGTCTCCTGTGCAAACATGTGATGCCTGCTCCATACTCAGACAAGTAAATTCTTGTGGAAGGATTGCTTCCGTGGATGCTGTTATGCAAAAGGCAGTAGTGCTAGGTTTGACTTCCTTTTAAATCCCCCTTCTTTCTTGTACACTAGATTGGTTCAATAATTCGAAAGATAGTATCATACCCCTTTGAGGTAACAAAGAGGCTCTGGCAGAAACCAGACCTCACTCTTACATACTGCCTGAATCACTAAGACCACCTAGACAGTAACTGTCATCTGGAGAATAAATTACCAATATTTGGTGAGATCATCCATTTTTGACATGAGCTGTGAGAATTTGCAGAGCTGTGTGTTGTTTTAGGGGAGTTCTTCCCCTTGGGAGCTTTCTAGCAGTGGTACACACTCATGGGCACTCCTTGAACACATGCTCCACGTGCATCATTCCATACAGTCTGTGCAATAGGTTGTGTCTTCTAACTGTAACAGGCTGATGTTGCAGTAACACTCAGTAGTCTTTAGAATATGTTTGAATTAGAAGATCTACTGTCTGCCTTTTGCTTCTCCCAGAATTCAAAGCGTGACTTTATTTTGAAAAGCGCCTCTTCTCCCTGGGAGATTTCACATTTATGTGTCAGTGATTCCAGATCATATTTGCTCAACTGACCAAAAGCCTTTTTTCTAATTGTCAGTCATGCAAACTGAGTCAGGCTTCTTTTCATCCCTTGCCACCAATAATTAAGAGCATTTCAAAAATTTAGTGAAGTGGAAAAATTTTTCTTACATATGGAATTCTGTAAATATTCTGATAGTACTTACACTGTGTTTATTTTTACAATTTGCCATGTAGGAGATGCTTTCTAATGAATTAAAATACCTTTTTATACTAAAAGGTGGCTGTTATATTTGCCACATCTATTACATTATTCACTACTGCATCTTTTGAAATACCCACTCTACAGGTTCGCACCTTTCCTAATCTTCTTGACAGTCTCTTGAAGAGTAATTTGGCCATTAAGCAGTAGGATTGCATTTTTCTGATCCTCTCTTTAAAGTGCAGAGGAGTCTACCTGTTTGCTCTTACTCATCCTTCTGATACTGGTTTGCTCACCAGCCTGTGTGATGTGCCAGGGGTGTCTGTTGGGTGTTCAGAGCTAAACACAAGTGAGGGTTCTTTGGAGTCAAGGATTTAGATGTACAGACAAATTTTCTGGTCCACCATATGTATCCAGATTTTCTGGTTTTCTCTAGAAACTTGTATATGCCAGTAAATGTGCTTGAAGATTATTTTGCATTGCAGATTTTGCAAAAATGGCGTCCAGCCACCTGAAGGACTTTGGTCCAATGATTTGGAGTTGAGCTGAATTAGCAAGAGGACCTGCTGCTGAGCAGTGTTACAGAGCTAATCACTGACTGACAGTACAAGATGGAGGTGTCAGAACTCAGTGTTGGTTCTACACAGAACAGCACAACAGAATCACCTGAGGCTGCTTCTGCACAATCTAACCCAGTACAGAAAATCTTGTGTCTTTCTCGATATGACAGAGTTAACTTGTCAGGGAAACTCTGATAGTGTTGCCTTCTCCTGTCCCTGGGAAATGCAGGCTTTACAATCTGGCTGGGTCACCATGGTTTGCTTGGTCCATCTCTAAACTGACTCTATCACCTTGGCATGTTCTAGTTTTCTTCTGGGGATCCTCTCTGCTCCTTACTGGTGTCCTGGAGGTGGATTTTCTGCAGCACACAGGCCTGGGGAGGGACCACTGTGGTAAGATGGGCTATACAAGGAAGAAACTCGTAATAGGCTTGAAAGATTCATACTGGGAAAGACAAGAATGGTTATCCTTGATTTTCACTCTTGATTTTCAAATGTTGGATCTTTCTGTGGCTGTTTCAAGTCTGGAAACTTCATGTGCAGTACAGAATTCATTGGAAAAAATAAGAGTCATGCCCCCTGCTCTGTTGTTTTTTATTTTTTATTTATAAACGTGACCGTTGCTGCCTTATACAGTCACAGCAGGACATGCTAGGAAATGCCACTGGATTTCTGCATTGGTCAGGTGAGTTAGAGACTTTGTATTTGGCTTTGAATCTTCTCAAGGACAGCCCACACTATTCACATGGTGTAACAGCACTGAGGTTAACCAGGGTGTGCAGGAGCCACCTCCTAAAACCCATTCTCTCTGGACTTTATTTCTATACAGCATCTTAAACATACCCAGCACTTCAGAGTGAGCAGCTTGCCCTGCCCCTAAAAAGCATGTACTATGCATGTACAGTATAATGAAGGGATAAACAGCATTTTCTCAAGGTCAGATATTATGTAGTTCTGTATTCTTTTGGAAAGAGTCTGCTCCTTTTGTTACCTGTCTGTTACTGTGTTTATTTTAATCTGTTTACTATTTCAGTTTTCCCTGCCTCTGCATGGGCAGATGAATAATTTTGTTTGTGTTTTCAAAATTCTGTTTTGTTTTTCTCAGCACTGCATGAGTCTGTCTTCTTTCAGTGTGTGCTCTTTTCTCTCACATAGAGATGATTAACTTTTGCAGTAAATGTGCAGAGAAGTATCTGATCTCACAATAGGAGCCTTCACTGCATCAAGAGGCATGCTAGTAATTTAGCAAAAATAGGGCACATGAAATGGTCTTTTCTTGCAACATGGATGTTTTTTTCCACTCTTGCTAATGATTAATGAGTTTAGCCTGGGGACACAAGTCTTCAGAAGTTGCAGTGTATTTCTCCACCCTAAACCCAAACTGTGGTTGCTCAAGTTGAGCTCAAAATAACAGACTCTGTTGTGTGATGAGGTGTTGGCCAAAGCAAGGCAATGTGCATCACCTTGGGTTTGCCAAGTTAATGTGGAACAGCCATTCAGACCCAACTTACTCCGTATTTTGGTTTCTACCTTGTCTAAAAAGATCACTAGTGCTTGTTTAATTACAGGCTCCAAAATAAAAAAATAATTTAAAAACCTATAAAGCATGGACAAGTTAACCTGTGCAGTTGCATTTACATCATTTGAAACAAAAGTTGATTATTAATGACTCTCTTTATCCCAAAAACACAGCCTTCTCCATAGCATCTTCCACTTGCATATATTCCAGATGAGATGGGTAGTTAGTGCATTGGAAATGGGGGCTCTTGCGGACATAGTTAAGGAAATCTGGAGCTCCTGGGAAAATTATATTGTCAGCCAGAAGAACTGAGCCCTTCCTCAGCAAGTTGCATTCCTAGAAAGAAGAGAAATTACTTCATAGTGGCTGTTAAGCAGACATTGGCTTGAATGTAATGTACTTTCATGTTAACCAGGTACACTCGAGTGCCTGCATCCAAAAACCCATTGTGGTACAGGTCTGGATGGTTGAAGAGACACAGGAGAAGCTGAGAACTCTCGGATCCTCTGTGGTCATTTGCTGACTTAGTTTATTAGTAGAACATTGGAGATGCTGATTCTGAAATGACACATCAAGTGGAAGTGTGTGGTTTGCTCCTCAGCTCGTTTCCAGCTATGTCTGCATGATCAGTAAGGTGGCTTTGTTTTGGCTGTCATGCTTCATGTTTAAAAACTTTTTTAATATTTAACTGTTGTAGTAGCTCTAGGTCACCTGAGAGTAGCATGTACTGCTTTGCCCAGTCTCAGACTCCAAAACTGCTAAAAGAATGAAAGATTTTCTGTGCTTGTTTTCCTGTCATCTTAACTTCCTGCCATGATGTTCCAGATCTGGGCATGAAGGTTTTTGCACAATGATGATCCCTCTGACAATTTTCCACAAGACATAACTAACTTTCAATAGCCACTTCAAGTGCAGTGTTTATCCTCAGTAAACCTAAAACCCCAATTTTTACTGGTATTTTCTGTCTAGAAGTTGTTGCTTATCTGGGCTTACCAGCTGTTTTAAAACAAAGTCTGTAGCTAAATCAGCTTGGTGGTTATCCTGTGGTTATAGGCAGTAGCTGTAGCAAAAACACAGGGTGTTTTTCATCACTCTGTCTGTGAGAGCAGTTCTGTTGATGAGTGTCCAGCAGAAGGCATTGAGCTTACTGCTCTTGCCTCTGGGGACTGGACATCAGTCAGCACAGCAGAAGTGATTTTAGAGACACATCAAATACCCTCCAGTCTGTTTCTGTTGCACAGCTTACAGAAGCCTGCAAGAGATAACATACTGGATTTTCCACTGGTCATCAGGATTTCAGATGCTCTTCATGTCTGGCTTTCTTCCAATAGATACATATTTCATCTGAATATGTTCATACTTCAATATTCATACTGCAATACCTGCTGAAAATACATTTTAGAAAGTTTGTGACATCTGAGAAAATCTGAGGATCTTTTGTCTTTCTCCTCTTAATTTCATGGGAGTTTTTTGCAACTTTGTATCACAGTTACATCAGACTGACCACTGCCATGGAACTAAACTGTCTGTTTGTGTTGGCTGCATTGTGAGGACTAAGTTCCGATAAGGATGCACTGTGGAAAGAGCTCAGTCATCCTTACACAGGCAGTTTAAAAGAAAGCATTCTCTGAGTACAAAATAACTGTAGGAAAGGAACATTTTCTTCAGCTACTGCTGTGTAAATTCAATACTAGCTTTTAATAACCCGAAACAAATTTCCTTTTCAAAGAGCTTTCTGGAGGACAGAGCTTAAAACTGAGAAACCAGGGGGCCTGGATCAGAAAATGCTGTAGACCTCAAGCAGGGGTCAGGAAGTATTTGGCAGGTTCTCAATTTAAGAGGCAGGCTCAAAAAAAGTGGATTTATTTGTGAAGAAAATAATTGGAAAATGGCACTTCCATAAAAACAGGCAGTTGTAGAAAATTTTATCAGCTAGGAGAGTATCTGTATATCCTGTGTTGATATCTGAGTTATTTAACACCTGAAAATACCATCCTATCCAGAAGTCTTCTGCCACTGCCTACTGCTGTTACAGCCAACTTATTTTGTAATATCCACAGTAATGGTTAAGGCAGCTTGGGAAGAAATAAGCATATTTTTTCCATATTTGGGGCTGGACACCATTTCCCTAGGAAGTGCCTGGCTGGGGAAGTCTACACTTTTTCTAACATTGCTTTGCAGCCAATTAATTAGGTGGAGTGTAATGACTCCAAAACAAGTCAATACTCCGTGCTACCAAAATGGTGTTTCATCAAGAGGCTCTGCTGGCACCATAGACCCAGGCAAAAGAAGGGGCACTGAGGAAATTAGAGAGGTGGAGCTGGGATATGCAGTGTCCCAAGTCTCACCTGCTCCCAGGGTCAGGATAGGCTTTGGGTGAAGTGTTCTGGTTGGTGACTATGCAGATACTCCTAGGGAGTGTAAGACTCAGGCCATGCACTCCTCTAGGTAGCACTTCTACTGCACACTGTGTGTTCAGGAAACACAATAGTACTCACTGAGTCTGAGCTAAGTGTTGGCAGTTGTCCTTAACAAAAGTTTAGGGTCCTGTCCTTCAAATCCTCTTCTCTTGTAAGGCTGCTATTTTGGCTGCCAGTCTTCATTTTACATCAGATGAGGTCCCTCATAAAGAATAGAGGCCTCACAGACATGAAGTTATTTGCTACTTTATTTTTAAGACTGGAATTGTGCAAACTGACCTGAAGCAGGATGGTGTCTGGTGTGTATCTTTCTTTCCAGTGGTCCAGGAAGACAAAATCCAGAGTATCCACTTCATACTTTTTTTTCAGCTGGGGGATAATTTCCTCTGAAGGGCCTTCTAGGACTTTTACCTGAAATACAAATCCATCTAATGAATTGCAAACCATTAAGAAAAATCACATGCTCCCAGCTCATTTTAAATTGTAGCCAGACATCATGTTCATATATATATATATATATTATATAGCTCAATATTGTGTCAATTGAATTATTTGGTATGGTTTGATCAAATGTACTTTCTTATTTTTGACAAACCAACTCAGTTATGTTCCAAAATATGAATTTGTGTGTTTTGGATTTTGAAAAAGTGAGCTGTTGTTTTTGTTGTATAATGTGTGTCTCTACTGGAAACATGGAAATCTCCTGTTGAAAACAGTGCTTTTAATTACTTTTTCTTTTTAGTTACATCTTAATTGAATCTTGTGGTCCAAGGGAAGCAAAAAATGCAGGGAATAGGTTAGGTTAGAATAAAGATGGAGGCTACAGTATGTACAATTGATATGGCCAGGAGAGAAAAGAGAAAGGACAGAGGCTGTTACATCTTTCTCACAGGTTTATTGGAGTAACTACTGTTAAACTGAGAGCAGCTGCTATATGTGGATTTTGTTAGGTAAGCACCATATACTGTGAGAGGAGGAAGAAAGTGGTAAGGAAATGTCTGGTTTATGACTCATATCTGATCAGGAGATTGAATCAGATGGGGAAATGCAGTTTTAGATGTCACTACTACTTCAGGCTCTCTTCAAGAAGTTAAGAAACACATTAGAAGGTCCCTTGGTGGGACTTACTTCCTCCAGTGTTTCCAGCTCCACTGAAGTGAGATGTCTGCTGAACAGACAGGCACCTCTCAGGCATGAATCCCCCAACCTGGGGGGGATAGAGACTGGAAACACCTGCATCTCAACCAGTCAAGACACCTCTGACTGCTCAAAACTTAGGTATGGGTACAGTGACCAGCTAGATTTGGGTAAATACTTCTCATTTGAAGTCCATTGCACATAATACAAGTGATCCCTGTGAGCTTTTGTAACAAACTGGACTATGGTTCAGTTCTTTGTAGTCAGTCTTGACACCAGTTTGACCCTTTTAGTTTATATTGAGAAACCCAGGATTCTTCTGGCTTTTGGAAAGCAATGTGGTGAAGTCCTGCTCTTAGAGGTCAGGCCCTGTAACTAAGCATGGACCTGGTTAAATTTATAAGGCCCATGAGTACAAGAAAAAAAAGAAAACAAAATCTAACCAATTTTGCTGTAGTGCTTACAGACAAAATGGTATTTACCTTATCTTGTACTCCAGCAAACTCAATCATCTGTTTAGCTATAGCAGCAAACTGTGGGTTGAACTCCACGGTGAGCAGACGAGCTCCTGCCTTCAGCAGCCGAGAAATCCTCACTGCTGAGTAGCCACAGTATGTTCCCAGCTCCAGGGCAACTGATGGATTGGCCTCTTCCACTGTCTTGTCTAGAATTTTACCTGATTAAAATGGGAAAAGATTACCTTTTGACAAAATCAAACTGGTTCATAGACAGAAGAGCAAGTTAGTGACAAGAAACTTAAAAAAACCCATGTACTCAGTTGCTCAGGACATTCAAAAATTACAAGTTGATGTCAAATTATATAGTGTGTCCTTTGCAAACTGGCTTGTTATCAATTTAATCATGGGCATTTTAATTTTCAAAGTGCAAACTTTCAACTAAAAGAAATCTTAGTTTCACAATATACACATTTCTGAGTAAGGAATTCCCTGAATTAACTTAGATTCCCTGAATATAACTTACGTAACTCCATGAATGAACTAATTTAGAGTTTTAGAAGGGGGAAATGCAGTAATTTTTTCCAAGCACTTACTGCAGAAACCAGCCATATTTGTGAAATCTATAACTCCTGGATTTTGAGTGCTCATATTTGTTGCTAATGTTACATGCTACACTGTGATATAAAATTTCTTATTCTAAATACATATCTTTTAAAGAAAAAAGTCTACTTACAAAGTTGCAAAATATTTGGTTTCACTGCATGAATTTGTGGGATAGAAAACATTAGTCAATTGTTAACAACAGAAAATGTTTCCAAAAAGAAGTGACAGTGTACTGTATTCAGTCCTTTTGAAGAAAAGGATTTGTTTGTGAGATTTATTTGTGAGAAGTTTCTTCTTATTTTTATGGCTAGATAACTAAACTCAAAAAGCAGTGGAAGGGATTTTACGCTAAGCCATGGTCATTAAGGGATATTTTCCTGGGTGTTGTTTATTTATGAATATGATGATGATGCATCTTGAGGGCATGTAGTCACTCTTGAAATCTCAGGGACTAAAGATGCCCTAGCTTTGATGGCTCTTATCTGAGCAAAGGCCTTCTGAGCAAAACTAGAGTGAAATTATTAAGAATTTAATCACAAATGTTCAAAGTTTAGAGCTTTAAGTATTCCTCCTCAGCCATGACCCACTGTTCTGCTGCCCTAAGCACCCCAGCCAGGTATGCTGAGGAGCTACTTTCAAAAACTGTACCCATGTCAGAAGAGCATTTTTTTTACAATGCTTACAGTTGTATTTCATTAGCTATGTTAATCCCAGACTAAGCAAATTTCCCCAGAAATTTCCCAGCAAGAGGTACTTTTGTTTCTAATTCATAAGGGAATATATTAAGATTTTGCCATTATAGTTTTTTGAAAAGACTGCTGCTTTACTACAGCTATGAAGAAAAGGTTTTGTTCCCATATTTTTCTTTAGGAGACAAGAACAAGATGATTTACTTGCTAAATAGCAACAATGTCTAATACTGTATGACATGGATAGGATTTCTCCCTTCAACAGAAACTTCTAATGTATGCCTGCATACACAATATCCATATAGTTAAACATATTTTGGGGTTTTTTTCAATTTGCTATCTTGTTGTTAAGGATCTGAAAGTATTTAACATAATGAATTATGCCTTGAAGGCACCCTGAGTATAAACTGAAGTATAATGCAACCCTAGACTTTTCCCACTGCTTGCCACTCTCTGCTCACACTCTTGCAATGTGCACAACACAGAAATCTCATCTGGTGCTGTGACTTTCTGGGTGAGTCACTGGATACTCCTCAAAAACCTCTGCACGAGCAGGTACCACTGTTCACTGAACTACTCTGCTGACCACAAGGCTGTGTGGGCTGGGGATTTTGCAGCTGCAGCAGATGGAAGTTGCCATGTGAATACAATCAGATGTCCTGCACTGTGTTAGTATTGAAGGAGCTTTCCAGATGCTGACCCCTGCTGCAATTACCTTTCTCATCACCCACGTTCATGGCCCACTCTTTCTGGGAGCAGTATTTATCTATAGTGTCCACCACACTACAGGGGTCTCCTCGGACTGCATTCTGCAGCACAAAATCTAAAATCCTCTGTTCTTTGCTCTGATTCATGATGAAGTTGGTTACTTTCTCACAGATTATTTCATTCCAGATAAGGGCAGCAGTGCCATTTTTCCTGATGAGCAACACCATGAGCAGCAAAATGAAAAGCAGGATGAAGACAATGGACAAAGGGACTGAAGAGCTCTCCAGCATCTGGAAGAGAAAAACAGCTCAGGGTTAAGGTGGCACAGGAGAGGGCTGTCCTTTTTTGTAAATATTGAGCTAAATAACCCACAATCAACCATAGTGAAAAGGAACACACAGAGTTTAATTATGATTGTGTCTAGAGTAGCTGTGAAAGGCTCTCTGTCACTTGGTAATGGATGGTGCTCTGTAGCACTTCCTTTAGAAGCCAATTTCACAGGCAGTCAACAATTAGCTGTATTTAATGTTCTGGTCCCTTCCCCCACACAGCTGCTCAGTCCTGGCTCCAAGCATGCCACTGCACGAGGAGCACCCAGCATCAAATCTGTTCTAGCACCAACAGGAGCTATAACATCCTCAAAAATATTGCCTAAGTTATCCAAGACCAATGACAAAGGGATTATCTCATTCTAAGAGATAACAACATTTCTCCAAATCTCTTCCTATTTGTTCTTGCTTCTTTTTTTTGCTTCCCCAAATATCGCCCCAGAAAAATCCTAATTTTTATGGATGGTCTGACCTTCATTCTGTAGTGGGATTTGGCATATACACATGGGGAAAATCTATCCCACTATTTAAATTTTGAATCATCATGCAGAACACATTTTGACTTCAGAAGATGACTGAGTTTCCATGGAGATATGCTCAAGATACAGTACAGCTGATTTTGTTCACCCATCCTCTTATCTTAGTTGCAGAGCAAGTATGATTTGTTTGGAGCTGTCAAAAGTCTGTTTCTTTTGCTTTTAAGCAGTCACCAATATTAACAGTTACCCTTAATGCTTTTCTTCAAAGTCTGACCTGAGAAGTTTCCTTTCAGAGCCTGCCAGTGTCATGAGCACATGAAAATCTTGCTTCTTGGACCTTCTGAATATTATTTCCTAGCTAATATAAGCCTGCTTCATTACTTCAACAGGACCATGAAGTTCTGGATGTTTCTTCTTTCCCTCTATGCATTGGTAGTTCTACTGACCAGGCCCAATTGTCCTGCACCTTTCAGATGGGACTTCAGCTCTTTTTAGTTTTTTTTACATGAATATGTTTGACATTATCTGTCCACTGAGAAGTTTGATAGAGCTGTGAAAAGATCATTAGTTTAACATAAAGTATTTCTTTAGCTTCACTTGACTGGTCTTTACTTGCCTTTCACGGCTTAGTTGATTGTGTGGTCGTTGTTGATGGACTTGGATTACTGACAGAGATGAGAGATAATTATTCTGAACTCCAATGAATGGATGGAGCCCAGAAAACACCTCCTGAGGTCAGCAGGTCTCTAACCTTCCTGCCTGTGGACACATGAAACTGTGACCCTGCACCCGTGACTCACTTGGTGGCAGTCCAGCCACAGTCAGGTGTCTCTGAGACTGAAGGCTGCTGGCATTCAGAATTGCTGCACTGCTGCCAGACATAATCCTCTGGTTACAATGGGTACTTTGGCATTCTCTGAGCAGACCTTGCCACAGGCTGTCTCTTCAGCCCTATGAGATCCTGGCAGCATGTTTGGGGCTGCCCTTCAAAGATGTGTCAGACAGCAAGAGTGGAAGAGAGCAGCAGGATGAACTAGGTAGTGTATTTTTGGGGGAACAGCTTTCCTCCTTGAGACCATTTAAAGAGATTTCTCAAAACAGGGAGAGACAGCCTCTGTAGGCTAAATCAGCCCTGCTCCCTGTCCTGCAGGAATGCTGAGACTTCTTTTTCAGAGTGACTGCCTGAATCAAGTACTCAGAGGGCTCCACTTTTTACAGTGCCTCAGATCTTTGCACTTGAATCCCACATGGATGCCACCACACGAAAGAGGTACCACATGCAAGAGCAGAGCCCACCTGCCTCCCCAGGGGTTGCTTCCAGGTAGAAACAACCAACAGAGTACATGCTGATTTTTCCATTCCTAGATGAGTTCGCTTATTTTTGAGGTATCAATGAATGGTTTTCAACTACTGGATTTTTTTATTATTATTAATATTTCTGAATAACACCCCAACACCTTCATAAACTGGCAGTATGGCTTGTTCTTAGCAGAACTCCTTCAGGTGGCAATTATCCTGAAAACCACTTTCCAGAGAAGGTACCTTCTAAAAAGAGAGAAATGGGCACATCTTGGTTTTCTTTTCTTTTTTTTTTTTAAACACAATTTTTTTCAAAGTTTGTCCCTCTTAATTTCTGTCTTCCTAGGTGTGAAAATAAATTTAGTGACAGCAGTAGACTGCAAAGGCAGTCTGCCAAAAGCAAGAGGCATTGGTGACGGTCATGCACCCAGAGGGAGAAAAGATCTGTACCAAAATAGGTAATTGCTTTCATATTCTTAGCTGGAAAATATTTGATATGAAAATCAAGTGTGTAATTCAACCAATTTAAAACTACCACTACCTAGGAGACAGTCATGTTATGACAGCTTTAGAAAATGCAACAGTAATTTTAGCTTTAATGTGGATTCATGAGATTCATTAAGTATGCAATAAAAATGAACTTGCATACAGTCAAGTTTCCCATAACCACTTACTACAAGGCAGCCACTCTTATTATTTAAGGCTTATACTGAGGTTCCAAATACACAGGTTGGCACTGCAACCTCTTCTGTGCTTTAGAAACACCATAATAAAGGGAGCCTTCTCTTTGAAAGCAAAAATTTGAAGTGGAAAATAGGAGGCAAATGAAAAATTCAGCAAGGGAACAAACAGAAAACTGGAGGGACAACATGATGGGAAAGAATGAATAACACGTATCAGTACATCTGTTTTTGAGAAGATAGAGTTTAAAAGAAAACATATTAAAATTTCATGCCCAAACCTGTCAAACTACTGATGAGTCTTTCTAAAGCACTGAGTTATTTTCTTATGCATCTAATCGTACTCATTTTGGCAGTTTCATAAGACCGAATCATAACTTCATAATGCAGCTCAGCAGTTTTCCCTTGATGCACACCATAATCAAACAATCAGCATTTGAATGGGAGTACCTCTGTTTCAGCTTAGAGAGATTTAAAAAGACATTTTCAAAGAGAGAAGCAGACACAAAATGTGGGAATCTGCTGCCCCAACTTACCTGCCTGTGAAGATAAAATACCTAAGTCATTCCAATGGCTATAAAAGAAACATCAAGAGACTGGCTCAGGGATCTGATTATGCCAACAGATATTTAGGTAGGGGATTCAGTAGCCCCTTAGTATCACAAGATCTTCAGTTTTTCTAAAATCATAAAATTGCCATGTGATGGAACCCAAACCAATATATCCTGTTTTTTATTCTCATGCAGGTGACTCCAGCCATTTCACCAAAGGTTACAATAAGGATCTTTTAGTAATGCTAGTTATCAAACTTTCTGGTACATTTTTCCAACCTCTGCTAAAAAAATAATTGCTCTTAGAATTCCCTGATGTGAAAAAATAAGGATTAGAACAATTGGTAACATTGATTTTCAAGGTAAGTCCAAGTAACCAGATTGAACTGAGATCTTTTTCAGTGTTTCATAAAAACTGTACAAAGTTTTCATAAAGCTGTTAGAGGAAGGTGTATGGAAATGTGATGTAAATACTGATTGCAACTGTTTCTCTGATTCCAAACCAACATCCCTCTGCTAAAAACTGTCTATTGAGAAGAAAAATAAGCATGTGAACGTAAACACCTTTAAATGGTGTAAGTTTTAACAAAAGCATTTACCTAGTGAGATTCACACTCAGTGGATTAAAGAAGTATCAAATTTGACTATTTAACTGTTCTGAAACTTAGTTCACTACATTATGAATAATTAACAAGATGTAATTTCCTACAGATGCAAAAATAGGAGATGACAGATATTGAAATACTTGTGAGATGGAAAACTGCTGGATAGAACATTTTTCTAATCAAGGTGAATCCTTCTAAGGCTAATTACAGAGCCTCTCCTTACAGTTTTAGCTTGGATAAACTGATATTGCTTGCTTTGTACTGAAAATTAAGTCCAGAACATTATCAAAAAATCCCCACCCTTCTGTACAAAGACAGCACATGCATTAGACTGCTATCCTCCAGGGCTGGAATGAGAGTAAACTTTGTGACCCTGAGCCAGGGGACTTAGCTGTGAGTCTCATTTTGGCAATGTTTTTCTCATCTGGCCTTGGATGAGCTGTCTTATCTTCCTTTGTGTTGCCACAAGAGGTAAAGTTACTGTACGTGTGTAAACTTTCAAGGCATTGTAAAGCTGAATTAATCTTTTTCAGAAAAGTCCCTGCTATGAATGTGTGGATAACACCTGAGGGAAGGCAAAGTAGTTTTGCCTGCACAGCAAACACCTCGGTGACATTATTATTCTTGAGTTTATGAACAACTGGGAAAATGTGGAGACAAGCAGTGCTTCAGATGCTTTCCTAAAGGGCTTTCAGCCAGCTGAAAATTCAGGCCTTTGAGAAAAGATGGTACATCCAGTCTTGCTATAATTTTTCATGCATTCAATCTAACTGCCAAGTGCTGGTTGGTTGTTTAAGAGTTCATTACGAGTCTCCATGCATCCAGACAGTACTTTAGCATTCTGGTGCTAAAGGGTTTAGAATCTAATTTTGACTTTATTAACTCACATAACCTGGTGAATGGGGAGCACTTGATCAGTTTATATCATTCAACCTTTTCCAGCTTCTGCTGAAATTATGCCTTTAGACACTGATGCACTGAAGAGGGCAGAGGATTTGCACACCAGTAAGGATATATTACTTGTTTATGAAGCTTTGTGAAAACAATACAGAAGAGTCAGCACATTTCTACACATATTTTGACAATGTCCTACACTAGGCCAGAGGAGATCTGTGCTGTGCTGAGACCAGAGTTTCTGACTCTTAGTCCTATGCTGTCATGAATGAGGCAATTTCTCTTTTGTGGCATTTTGTTGTTTTTTTTTATGTTTTCCCAGAGCAAGAAAGGCGGAGTATTTTGGTCAGAAAGTCTAAACTAACTTCTGCCAAACACATTGTATCCTGTTGCTGTAGGCAACACAATTCAACAGCTTCATAATTTAGTACATTTAAAGGTCAAAAAATATCTTTTTACCTTCTATTCTTTCGTTGCTGTTTATGTATTCTCAACTGTGCAACTATTCTGTGAAGAATAATCATCATATTGCCAAATGTGAATAGCTTGTATTTCAATGGAAACTTAGTCTGGGAGTTTGGCATTCAGATTTTCCACTGACATCATGAAAACAATCCGAACAGACTTTATATAATTTTTCACTACTTCTTGCCTGAAATCTAGATTTTCCTCTCAGTTTTTTTTTTTTTTCAAATTACTACGATTTTGTTTCACTGCCATGACTACAAAGATTTGTCTTCTATAAATGCAAAGTTCTGATGATTGTTTTCTGCCTCCATAGCCTTTTGTTGTGTCCTGTTCCCTCTTCTCAGGTTGAAAAGAAACAAATACAAGTTTCTTCTTACTGAATGAAAGGAAAAGAACAGAAAAGTGCCTGTTGTCTACTTGGGAGCCCCATCAAATAAGCTTCATAAGGGTCTTCAAATTCATTTTCCCCACATAGATTTCAATTAAGATAATTGCTACTCACTTAAAACTCCCTTCCCAGTAGCCATTCTCTAGATGGTATTTGGTGCTATTACCCAAAGCAGAAGCTTTATATAATGGTTATGTGCTCCATAAAGAACTGCAGTGTTTAAAATGAACTGGCCACACAGAGAGGCCTCATCTCCACCCAACAAGCAGGCCCACAGGAATTTGTAGCAATCTTATCCAATCTGACCTAGTGAATACACTGCATGGTTACAGCCAGACTTTGGGGCGAGAGAATTCTTCAAGGATAAGAAATGCACTTAATCAAGCCTTAAGCAGAGGCAGCTTTTCAGGAATAAGACCCTTTCAGGTACCCCTAGGAAGTGTTTGTTTCTGACAGTCCTTATTCCTACTGGAGCACTCCAGATGTGTTTGCACTATTTGTACCAGTATTTAAGACTAGTGGTTAGGGTGGCCCAGCAGAACTGTACAAATCCTACCTGGGAGGCAGTGGACTGAGAAAAGTAGAAAATGTTCTGCCCTGGAAGCACACTAGGAGCTAGTCTGTGAAATGTTTTCTATGCTGAGATTTTCATGTTTCCCAGGAGGTAAAATCAAACTCTTATTGAATGCTTTTGCCCCAAATGGAGGTAGGGAGAAAGGGCTGAAAGAGGAAAGACCAAAATGGCTGATTGGCTTCAGGACAGACCTATTTCACAGTCTCTTCCTTGTATCACAGGGTGTTATAAGGAATCCTTAGTGTCCCAAATCCCCACTGCATGCTTCTAAGGCTACCAGATAATCTACTGTAAATCTGTCTCTCTCCCAGCACAGCTTTCTGCTGTCCACAGGCTGCTCATCAGGCTGAGGGGAGTGCATGACTGGAACTTGGTAGTGAGGACACCCACTGAGGGATCTGAAGGATTAGGAAGGAAATCTCTGCTGAAATGATGACTTATTTCTGTGAAAATTAACAACTCTAACACACCAGGCAAGGTGGGATTCACCACAGCACAGCAGGTAACACTGTGTGGGAAGAGGGAGCCTGAGATAGAGCAGGGTAGGGATTGGTTTCAAATCCTGAGTGAAAGCTCTCCCCAGAAAAGTACCTGGAGTGGGCATAGAGGGTCTCTGGCTAGAAATTGCTGTCTGAGAGAGCTTTAGAATGGCCTCACACATTAAGATCTGTTTTCAAGGACTGCTGCCAAAATTACATTTTTTCAAAAACTTCCCAGTCACTTTTAATTCTAGTGATCCTGAAGGAATGCTGAAAGACAACAGTATGAGACTGGCAGATGTAAACTGGGTACCAGACTGCTGAGAAATACTGCTAAACTTGGGTGGTAAGTAAGTTGCTTGCACTGTTAATGTGATCAAACTCTTCTCTCATTAATGCAAGCTAAAGCTGTAAATCAGAAAGTTTCTCTTTCGTATTTCAATACTGCAAAGATGTGCAAATGCATGTGGTTCTGAACCTGAGGGCTTTGTTGGAGAAGTCCATGATTGAGTAAGCAGAAGTGCAGAGACAAAGTAAAGGTTGTTTAAGGTTGTTTAGAGAGTTTATCAGTATGACGTGGTTGACAGTATTGGTAAATAGGAGTTTGTTTGTAAAGGACAGAAAGTAAAAAATATCCATTATGGGCATCAAAAGGATACTCTATAAGCACCAACAGGGCTAGTAAGCAAAAGTACTCGCTCTTTGTCTCTTGTTTAGGGAAATTTTACAGTAGCAGAACTCCCTCTTGAGAATGAAAACCTCCATAAAATACATCTGCAGCAAAACACTTATAAAAGCAGCTATTCAGCCAAATGTGACTGAACTGAAGCTTGACTTGCATTCAGCTTGTTCTTGAATACAAATAAATAACAAATTCCAGCATACTTATATCCATAAATTAAATTTTCAGTTTAGTCAGGGTTATCTCATCTCACTTCTTTCAGCTGTCAAGATTTACAATACAGTACAAATGCATTACACACAAATATGTCCTACTCTCTCTCTGTGAAAGCTCTTGCTGCCCACGGACTGCCTTCCTGACAATGAGTGCCAGTCAGAATGTGGAAAACACCACTTCTTTCATAAGCAGCAGTGTTTAAAATAGTGACATTATCTAAGATAACACATCATGTCAAGCCTGACAAATAAGAAAATATAAATATGTACCTTTCTTAGTATAGCAGAAGCTGTTCCCTCCGATCTTTTCCTGTGCTGCTCTCCTGTGGATTTTACAGAATAAGAGTCCAAGAGCCTGCAGTATTCAGTCACATTCGATCACATCACAGGAATAGCTTATCAGTTCTGTTACACACACTCTAAAAGGAGCGGTGTCCTTTTCCCCAACTCCTCCTTTCACAGATTCTGCACTCCTTAAAGGTGCTCGGTGCTCTAATAACCGTAGAGAAAGCCATTCATCTGTCCCCTAACGACAGTGCTCTTGTTACTTAGTTACAGCACAGTGAATGCTGACAAAGTCAGGTATGAGCCAAATCTGCTCAGTGTAAATGCAATGTGTTCAATCAAGCAACTTCAGGAATGAATTTGGCCCAAGGGATTTAGTTCTTTTTCCAGCTCAGATGTGGCATGCTACAGCCAGAGCAGAATTGGTAGGAACAAGACCTAGGCATGTGGGTTAAATAGAGTGCTGCTGGAGGCAGGCGAGGTATGTATAGCAAATGGCTTAATAGCAACTACAGGAGGAGCTGCAATCAATACATTATAAATAGCACATCTGAATTTCTGTGGCTTCTAGATGGAAAAATACTCTGCTACAAACAGCTCTAAGAGACTTACTCTAACAAACCTTGTTCTCAGCTTGTCTGCCTATACTGTTTCCTTCGAGGTAGGAACAATATCCAGCTGCAATTAAATTGCACCATCGAAGGAAATCAGAAGAAAAACAAAAAAACCAAACACAATATGGTAATATTTTTTTCCTGTATTCTCACTGCAGAATTCAGACCTGGTCAGCAAATGCTTGAAGCTAAAGCCTAGAAACTTTTTAAAGACTTAAAGAATGTGTTTGTACCAAATGTGGCAGAAACAGGAGCTGAAGTTCTCAGAACTTCAGGCTATGTCAAGTGATAGAGGAGGTCCCTGAAAGACTTAGGGACCACCTGAGAGCATGACAAGAAAAAAACCAAATCATTTTAAGCAGATTAATTGAATAAAGAACTGTGGGGGAAAATAGGTGGGTGAAGATTGAAGTGTTTCTAGGAGCTCTAAACAAAACATAACTTAGACCACGCAATACAGCACAGTCCCCAGTGTCAATACAGAATAACTTTGAACTATCCCTTCTGTGTATAACTGAGCTTTAGCTCTACAAATATTTTCTTATAATCCAGACATGGAGCATAACAAAGAATGAAGTAAGCAATACTGCAGTCCAGCTTCACTGACAGTAATTTCCTGCCTGGTCAAAAGCTGGTTGTGTCTGCACGATTCCTAATGCCTCCCACAATTCAAATCAGCAGAGAGGTTTTTTTTCACTGCTGGACTGTGGAGAAAAGAGTTTAAAACAGTAAAATTTACTCTAAGCACTGACATTGTGTAAGTATACAGCTGCTCTTTGGAGAAGTCCTGGAAGTTAACTACAGCTAGTTGTGGGAGGCATCAGCCCAGCTTCTGTTTAGCAGCATAATTTAATCCCAAGACTTCCCAGATTAAGCAACATCCCATGACAACACTTCCACAAGTCTTCTAACTTGGAGCTGAATTATATTCTTCAGGCTTGAAGCATGGGAGGAGCAAACTTGCTTCTGCCTGCCCACAGCTGTTTACTTGTATGATAAAAGCTATGCCTGCAAGTAACCCTTGCTGTTGTCTACATATTTCATTACATAAGTAAAATTGGTGAATGGCAATAACTGCAGATTAGACAAAGATGGAGGTTCAGTTGGTTAAGCCACCCAAACTGTGTAATAATGTCCATAAATTGCTTCCAAGTTAATAGAAAGTTGAAATATTTTAATATGTTATGGGCTATTTTCTTCCCCAAGAGAAGTTTCTTTGGTAGCCTGATAGACATTGGTTTATGCCTCTCTTTAATTTTCCTGTTAGCTCAACATGTGGGCTATATAAGTATGGATATTTTTGCAAGTTTTTACTAATGTACTAACAATGCTACAAACTCCACAGTGCATAAATTTATATACTACCCATATGACTCATCCTTGTCTAGGCAGTAAAAATCCACCCTGATATTAATACATCCAGGTTAGAGAACTGCAGAGAGCTGCTAATGTATTGGTGTAACACAATTTTTCTGTAGGGCCAAGATCTTAAAAGACAGGTTTGGTAGTTCAGAATATCTCTCAGGTACTGGATTCACAGGGCACTTCTCTGGGAAGGTGTAGGACCAGGATGCATTAGCCTGGGAGCAGCATCACATGAATGGCAGCAGCTCAGGATAACTGGCTGGTTCAGGCTGACTCACCCTGACAGTCGCTGCTTTAGCTCTGATCTGGCAGCACAAACTTGAGCAGACTCGCTCCTGGACAGAGCTCCCAGCTGCACTCACATGATGCAGCGTGGCAGGGCCATTCCCACTTGCTGTGCAGAGCACGGAGCTAGAGCTGTTCCCCTTAAATCCATGCCTGGCATAACAACAAATGGCATTCCCTTCTTCTAATAATCCTGGACAAAGACTGGTTTTTAAAAGCCGAAACAAAGGGAGACAGGAGAGCTAGCACATTATCATAAACCCCACAGATCATGTGAAACACTGAGTGGAAGAAAATTCTTTTGAGCTTGCATTTTCAGAATAGCAGGAGGGATTTTCTTTTATGGGAATTTGCTGTTTTCCACAGTCAAATTAGTCTCTCTTGCTGAGAAACACGCAAAAGAGGAATTTTGAGGGAAGGAAGCACCACTCATGTCTGAATCAGGAAACTGCCTGGCGATATCAAAATAGCAAACAGCTAAAAGAGAAGAAAGGTGGCCAGCAAAGTTGTACTCTAAATTTGAACACATAATACAAGCAGTCAGATTATTTTGTGTTTACAGTGCCTCTTAAAAGGTTATCAGGTAGATTGAAAAAACCTTTCAGCTTTCAAAGACTTTATAACTCCTCACAAAAACTTTGAAGCAGTTAAGGCTACCACATTTCTCTCTTTTCTACCCTCACGTTTTTTGGCAATATGTGCTGAAGCATTTCAATGAAGCCAAAAATTTGTGTTACTTGGAGCTTCATCTGTTCCTGCTGGTTTTTTCCCTTACTTGCAATCAATTTCTTGTTCAGGACAAACTATGAACAGAAGATCTATCTGTGTTAAGGAAAGAAGGACTAAAAAGGCATAAATTAAATTCTGAACGAGTCCTACTCTGAGACAAATTTGGTAAGAAACTGAAAGGTCCTACCTCATGCAGAGACAGCTCAGTTCAGCCAGTGATCCACTAGAGTTCACTGACACTTCTGTGAATTATTCATTAGGTCATGCAACGAAATGAAACCTCGGAGAGACTCGATTTTCCCATCCCACCCACTAAAAAGGACACAAAGTGATGACTTCCAAAGNATTTCTGAAAATAATTCTTAAATAATCTTTAAAAAAGAGAGATGGTAAGAAACTGAAAGGTCCTACCTCATGCAGAGACAGCTCAGTTCAGCCAGTGATCCACTAGAGTTCACTGACACTTCTGTGAATTATTCATTAGGTCATGCAACGAAATGAAACCTCGGAGAGACTCGATTTTCCCATCCCACCCACTAAAAAGGACACAAAGTGATGACTTCCAAAGACTGTATCTACCTGACACCTCTCTTCTTCCCCCCACCCTCCCTGGTTGCTGATCTAGGAATTTAGGATATGAAGGAAACTCTGCCAGAAAAACAGCAAGAACAAGATGTGCTTGAAAAGTCAAAATTTCTAAAAGGTTTGGTAGAAAAAGTATTTGGTCCTGGTCATGCTCATGAGGGGGAATTTACATAGGCCATTGGTAAATGTAATAAAATGTATTTCCTACCAAGGAAACAACAGACAGAATTGCAAGCTGCTTTACAAGAAATTCAAAAGGAGAAAGTTTCCCTGCTAGCAAAACCAATTAATGACTTACAAAGCACCTTTTTTTGTTGAATGGATTTATGTACATTTCCGATACAGAGTTCTCCTTTAGCCTTTTAATACCACACTGTTTAAAGTATATTGAATAAACATGTCTCCCTGGAAATAAACCAAACCACAACTAGAGTATAAGTTAATTTATGTCTTTAAATATGACTAGCTTCAACTGACAAAATTCAGTGGAAATATGATGTTAAGTCTGATAGCTATCTTGGAAGAAGCTTTTTTTAATCTGTTTTGGAAGTATATGCTTTCACTACAGAAACACAAAGCTTTATCTAAATGATTCACAATAATAGAATGTATTTGTTGCTAAAGGACTAAATAGTTGTTTTCTTAAGAGAAATTAAGATATGTATATATATAAATGTGCATCACTAATTATCTAATCAACATAATGCTAACCACAGAGAATTAAAATAAGAGTAGAAAGCCATATGAGCTGAGCCAACAATACAGCAGAAACCACATTTGATAACCAGAATCTGTCTCTGGTCCCTGAAAATGACTTTTGAGAAGTGCAGCACAGACACATCTGCCCAGTGCTGCCAGAAGGAAATACCAGGGGCTGCTGCTCTGATACTGTCACCATCAGCACAGCCCACTCCTGGTTGCTGCTGTTTGTCTCTATCACTCTCGAGGATCAAGCCTGTGAGAATGAGCAAGAACAAGAGGAATGGCACAGCACAGACTTGGCACTTCCTTCTGAAGCTGGAGCTCCTGATGGGAAAGCCTGTGGAACTGCACTGTGCTTTATCCTGAGCTGTGGGATACAGCCACAGGGCTGGGGACACCTCGGCATCCCATGGTCACACAGCTGGCACAGCACCAGCTCTATTTTCTAATCTGAACCTCCCTGAGTGTTCTAAGGTCATTTTCTCTCATCCTTTCACTTGAGACACAGCAGAAGAAACCAACCCCCACCTTCCTTTCATTTGGTTCAATTTAGTTTCACTTTGCCACATTTAAGGCCTTTCCTTATTAACAGGACACCATAATGCCGCAGGGATATCTCACATAAACTGGTTTTGTGTTTGGAGAGAGTTAATTCTAACCCTTGAGCCTACATGTCTGAACTAAATCTGTGTGAAGAGCATATGCTCAACACTGCCTGATTCAACTCAGAACAGTGGCTAACATGAAAAGCTGAAACAACTTTGCAGGTATGCACCTTGAAAAGCATAAAGGATTATAGCTGAATATGTTCAAGGTTTCTTGAATTCAAAGACCTCTCAGTATGCTCCAGTCATTTCTTTCTACTGCTGTTGCAGTGGGTAACAGTGTTTCTAGTGATAACAGGGGGTTTGCCTTCGGTTTTCTTGTCTTTTGGGGAAAGGGGGGGAAGGTTTAATAGCAATGATGCTAAAAAAAAGTCATCAATCCACTTACTAAAGTGATAATAATTCCTGTTTCATGAATTTTCAAACATTAACGGGGTGAACAAAAATAATGAGACTACACAGGTGGCAAAGTGAACTCTCTAAAACTTTCTTTTGAGTATTTCATTTTCCTGCCATTTCTCCTCAGTGGTGGACCAGAGGATTGATGTTTTCTGAAACAAAATGGTTGGATGCTGCCCCCTTGTGAGCGGGGCCCCTGCTCCAGAGCCTGAAACAAGACTGCCTAAAACCTTTTTTTTCCTGCAGAAAAAGCATCTGATTCTCTTGTCCCAAACCCTGGTTTGGCTGTGGTGGTATTTAACATGTATGACCCACTACCTATGGCAGCAGGCAGGGTGAGTACTGAGCTTCAGTAAAGGCCAAGTCAGCACCTCTGAACGAGGAAAACCTGTTGCCTTGATTTGTTCTGATCAATGCCAGCTTTGAGGCCTTTTACCTCAGGCTGTCAGAACACATCACAGGCATTATTAACTCTCACAGCCCCCTTTCAGGATAGGTCAGCAGCATCACCCTGGTTTAATCAATAGCAGGCACGTGGCACAGGAACAGGGAATGCTGCTGGAAGCTGAGGCATTGGAGGCACTCTGACAGGTTGTCCTGAGCAGGTATCTGTCCCACCTCAGCCCAGCCATGTGTGAAGGCTGTTGCTGCAGGTCGGGGTCACTGACCCACATCACTTGGGCCCCACTCCAGCGTTCCAGCTGAGGAATCCCTTTTTCCAGCCCCGAGTCCTGCTCACAATCCTGAATGTATCACAGTCACAGGAACACGGAGCAACACCTCCGTGTTGCCTCTAACACCTCGTGGAAGGTGTTCTGCTCAAACCTCCTCAGAGGCTTCTGTCAGCCACTGCCCTGCACATTAGGAGGGGTTGTGGCAGCTCCTATCACGTCTGCTACAAAGGGATGGCTGGTTCAGAGGGGAAAGGACAGGTCTTGGATATCAGTGGAAATTTTGGGCAGTCATCATGATCCTTGTCTTTCCCAAAACGTCTTCCCCAAACCCCTTCTACAGCAGAACAGGGGGGAAGCCAGTCAAGCAAACCGTGAGATTTTTTTTTTTCCCTTCCAAATGTCTGATTTTAATGCAATTTTTAACTGATTTTAATTGAGGAGCCCATTACTGGAACAGTGTGTCCTATTCTGGGCTCCTCAGTATAACAAAGACAAGGAGCTATTGAAGAGGGTCCAGCAGAGGCCATGAAGATGATGAGGGGGCTGGAGCATCCCTTATGAGGGGAGACTGTGGGAGCTGGGCCTCTTTACTCTGAGGAGAAGACTGAAAAGGAATCTTATTAATGATATGATAAAGAGTAATGGCCATAAACTAAAACACAGGAGGTTTTACCTCAACATGAGGAAGAACTTTACGCTGGCGGTGGCAGGGCACTGGAACAGCTGCTCAGGGAGGTCGTGCTGTCTTCCTCTCCGGAGACATCGCAAACCACCATTCCACCTGCTCCAGGTGGCCCTGCTTTGTACAGGGGGTTGGACTGGGTGATCTCCAGAAGTCCTGCCCAGCCCTAACGATTCTGTGCCGGTGTGTGCGATCCACCAGCGCCAGAGGCTGTGCCCGCCTCCTCCCGTCCCGCCCCGTGAGGGCTCCGGGCCGGGCGCTCCCCTCAGGCGCCCTCCGCTCAGGCGCTGCGCGGCCACCCCGCAGGGTCCTGGCGGGCGCGGGGCCCTGTGCCGTACAGCATGGCGGCGCTGTGGCGGCGGGCGCGTCCCCCGGCAGTGTCGGGGCTGTGCCGTACGCTCCGAGCGCTCTCAGGTACGCGCTACCCGCGGGGCTCGGGCCCGGCAGCGGCCGCGCCTTTACCGCTCCCCGCGCCTTCCGACGCCCAAAGCGCCCAGGGAAGGTTCCCCCGAGCCTTTCCCGCCACTCGCAGATGCCGGACTCGGGCGGTGCTGTGGGGGCCGGGCCGCCTCTCCGCTCTACCCCCAGGCGGGGCGGCCGCCTTCATCCGTGAGGGCTCTGGCGGCCACCGGTGCCCGGTGCGGAGCCCGTCCCTCTGCCTCTGGGCGCTGAGGGAGCCCCGGGTTCAGAGGATGGTGCAGCGGGGCGGGAGCTCCGCAGTGAGGCTGGGGCTGCCCCAGACGCAGCCAAACCTTTCCTGCGCAATTAGCGGCAAAGGTAGCGGCCCTCCCAGGGAAATTCCCCCCGCCCGGGCTCGGGCGCTGCCTGGGCTCGGTGCCCGCCCTGCCCGTGACGGCTCCGAAAGCAGCAGCGACCCTCTGCCCTCACTAGAAGGGGTCATCGCTCACCTGCGGCTGCTGCCGCCGCCTCTCGCCGGGAGCCGGGGCCGCTCTGTGCCGAGGCCGAGGTGGCAGCCGGGGCCGCTCTGTGCCGGGGCCGCTCTGTGCCGGGGCCGCTCCGTGCCGAGGCCGAGGTGGCAGCCGGGGCCCGCTTCCCTCTGACCGCGCTCCACGCCCCGGCAAGGCACACACGGCATGTCATGTAAAGCTTTGGGTCCCATAAGGTGACCCCGCGGAAAAAGATCTGTGTAATGCCCAGACATCTGTGCTGTGTCTCAGCAGCATTAATTATGAACCTCTGGGGACATTGTGTAAAAATTTGATCTATTTTCTCACTTCGTTTGAAGTGCTTTATTTTCTGTATTTCATTCACAAAGCCAGAGTAGATAGGTTAATGAACAAACCACAGCCCTAAAGTGAGGAAAACCCAAATCAGCAATAATCAAATGTAAAAATAGGTGTACTCTGATACTGTCCTTCTTACATACCTCTCCCATCTTCCTGGTCTGTTTCTGTTCCTTCCTTTTTTCACGTCCTCTTCACAGGAAAGAATGAGTATGATCTTCTGGTTATTGGCGGAGGGTCTGGAGGCCTTGCTTGTGCAAAAGAAGGTTTGTATGCATAAATAACTAGCAGAAGTTTTGGGTTAAGTTTACTGGGGTGTAAAGAAACTAAAGTCTCACTGATAATCTTAAAGCTTTTTAAGAAGCACGGTATGCTCCAGTACCTGCACGTTAATCATTGACTTCACTCTACACAGTTAATCTGCTAATTGATTCACACCCTCAAATGGTTTGATCGTGTTTGGCTTTCCTCTTAACCTTTTAAAAAATATTTCTTCTTTTGTCATGGGAAAAACTAAAAAGCTTTCATTTCACTGCTGTAAAAGTATTCAGAGTACCTCCATAGATGCTGTATTATTTATATATAGTTTTTTATTTTTGTGTGTTAAAACAACAATCCCTTCAGACTGTTCCCAGGAACTAACAGCTGTAGAGAACCTTGCCCCTTTGTATCTCAGGGTAATGTGTTCAACAACCCACAGTGTTCTTAAACGTCTCATTTGAGGTCAGATTGCATTTTTAGGGTCAGTGGAAGCTGGAGGCCCCAGTCTGGGGTATTAACCATCTTCCAGAGAATGTGCTGATTGCATAAGCAGGTTGGGTCCTTGGTCTGGTATCTTAAGTTAAACAGAAAAAAAACCCACCAGCTGTCATCTCCTGTATTTTATCTCTATCTGTGCTACTAAAAATGTTTATGTTTGTGTATTTCTCCTTCCTCTAAATACCTTACCTTGCTTCTTTGTTTAAAGCTGCTCAGTTTGGAAGAAAAGTGGCTGTTCTGGATTATGTTGAACCTTCCCCACCAGGTATGGAAGACAAATACCAGGGTAATAATTGATAATGCATATAATTCAGTTGCTCAGGTGAGCAGATTGCTCCAGACAGCAGTGTCCAAAGCCACACTGCCTGCTTTGCTCACAGTAAAAGTCCTTAAGCCCAGCTTATGCCATGGCTGGTTCTCTCCAAGATGAACCAGCTGTGCCTGCTCCCCTGCACATTTAGCTTGTTAGCAGTGCTTGATGCTACTATTTATAATAATGCTACCATTTGGACTTAAATAAGTCCAAGAGTACTCCCTCTGTCAAAATGTTATTTACAATTTCTAAAAATTATGAATTGTGTCATGTTGAGGCTCCTCACGTACGATGCATAAAATGAGATCTGCAAACGTGAATGTTGAGTTACTGAATCTTCTGAGCTCCGAGCAAAATCTTCAGATGGTTTGAAATTTAGAAGAAAAATATACAGAGGTGGTTTTTATCAAACAAATGTGCACAAAGAAAGTTAGAAACTGATCTGTAGGAGACAGTAAACTGTGTTCTTACAGAACTTTTTACCTGCCATGTACTCAACTGCATTGTTACACTAATCTGATGCATTTACTTCTTTTTTTTCTTTTCTTTTTTTTTTTTCCCAAGGAACCACATGGGGACTTGGTGGAACGTGTGTGAATGTTGGCTGCATTCCTAAAAAGCTTATGCATCAAGCAGCCCTTTTAGGGAGTGCCCTTAAAGATGCCCAACACTATGGCTGGAATATATCCCAACCTGTTCATCATACCTGGTAAAGACTGTTGCCCATCTCTACTCCTATGTGCTGCAAATGCACAGCAATAACCTTTTCCCAGGTGATGTTTAGTATGGGACAGTTAGGGGAGTGAATTTTGCATGTGAAATTTTAGCCTGGTACTTGTTTAAAAAGCAGAACAAGTTACTGGGTTCTCGGGGCAGAAATTATGTTGATTTGAACTTGAAAATTTGCTTTTACAACAAAAAATGCTGTGGTTCACTCCTTATTTTCAGCAGTTGCCTATATCTTTGTGTTGCATAACCTGAATTTGTAATATGATGACTTCAGTTTCTTGTTGTGTGACAGGTCTGTGATGGCACAAAGTGTTCAGAATTATGTGAAATCCTTGAACTGGGGACACAGAGTGCAACTACAAGAAAAGTAAATAAGACTTTGAAGTTTGTCTTTCTTACCACAGTTAAGGAGGTGCTCTTGCCCTTGTAGAATTGCAGAATTGCCTTTGAAGTTTCTATCTAGAGCTGGTATTTTGAGTTGTAAATCCTTTCTGGGGTCTGTAAGTGCCCTTGTCAATGTAAGTGATTTCTTCCTCTCCCATTCTCCTTTTTGGTGAAATAGTGGTTGACACTGACCATACACAAAAGCATTCTAGCAGTGTAGTGATGCTCTCTTTAGTCTGGAGAGGTTTTGCATTAATGTGAAGCAAAGTTTCTTAAGGTAGTTTTGATCTCATTCCCCAAAATTTCTATGCCTTACAAACCCACGGCCAGCACTATGCTAGAGCAGCAGATTTTTTTTTGCTTTCAGTGCAGAAATAGTTCCAAGTTTTTCAGCATGGAGTTCCTTTTATAGAGAAATTATATTAATAGAAAATTTAACAGATTCTAGTCTTGTTACTCCTGCTGAGTCACTTTGGTGAGTTCTCAAATGAGCATGGTATCAGAAATGCTATAGATAGCACTAGTAATGCTATGGCTAACAGAAAATGTCTTTTTTGAAGAGGTCAATAAACTGATCTCAAAGTTTGTTACAAGGTTAGTTACTTTTCTGTATAGAGGAGTTAAGTGTGACACAAGAATTAAGTGACAAATTATGATAGAGCTGCAAACAGTCCTATGAAATGCGATTCCTTCCTTTTACTGCTCTATGCCTGTTTGCCACCCTTTTTAGCACTTAAATACAGAAAAAGTAGCTGATTGTATTTCATAGCTATTCTTGTTAAGTGTGCATTGCTGATGCTGTTTTCTTCTAAACAGGAAGGTGAAATATTTCAACATAAAAGGAAGTTTTTCTGATCCACACACAGTCCGTGGTTTAACAAAAGCAGGTAAAGAGGTGAGCTGCTGATTTCTGCAGTGTTGTTCACTTCGAACATTTCAGGTCATTTGGGAGCTAGATTGTCCTTTTTCAAATTGCTTGGGGTATTCAGTATTGTTTTGGTGAGTGAGATTTGCATATTCCACTTAGAGAAGTTGATTATGAACTTGACTGGTGCCTGCTGGCCTGGCCTGTTAGATGCTATTGCTTTTTTCTGTAGGTGGAAATGATTTTAGTTTGATTTGGCCAGTCATGCTGATGCTTACAGAAATGTGTGTTCTCAGAATTAGGTTGCTCTGAGCAGTTTCCCTTCTCAGGTGATTTGTAGGGGTGATTAACTCAGTAATGCCAAATGTTGTGTGGGAGGCAATCAGTGTGAGTGCACAGCTGGGTCACATAACAGAGTGGTGGCCATTGCTGCATATTTTACAAGGCCTGAACATGCCTTTTTCACACCTTTTGGAGGGTAATGTTTAATGTTACTAATATCAGCTTGGATATCAGGCTTTTGGGGGCAGGTGCCTAGGGTTTTCTAGAAACATTCTCCTTTTGAGGTAGCTTAACTCCAGGCCTGAGACAGATTTTACTGCTGTGATTTCTGTGCGTTTTAGCCTGACAAGAAATTGATTTTAAAATGGTGTCATTTGTGCATAACTATTGCTTCCAAGTAGTCAGCAGAATCTTGCTCAGTGTAAGAACAATTGCATGGTTAAATTAAAACCTGTTAGAGAATGGGTAGGAGAAATTCTGCAGGTATTAGTTTATCTCCATCCTTTTCTTAATGCATTGCTGATTGTTGTGTCACATAAATAGCAAATGGTAGGTGCCAGCTTTCTCATTGATCACTCATTTGTGCATAGATGAAATCCAAAGACAGATAAAAGGATTGCAAATGCTTAATTTTGATTTTTTAATTTTTGTTTGTAGACTGTTGTTACTGCAGATAATATTGTCATAGCTACTGGAGGAAGACCAAAATACCCTATGCATGTAAGTTACTCTTCCATTTGAAAACTCCAAATCATCATCACCAGTGCTTTGCTGGTTGAGATGTAAAACAGTGCAGGACGATAAAGTGTGTAAAAATAAAGCAGCACATGAGATATTTTTTTACTTGTGTCACACAAAAAATTGTCTTTATATATAAAAGGATGGCTTTTTAGAAAAGCATTTCCATAGGCAGCAATTTGCTGTGATTCAGTATGTTGGTGTTGCTTAGAGCTGTAGGATAATTCAGGTTGGAAGTCAGCAGCCCCAGATGTATTCCCCTTGGACTGTGCTGCAGCCAACACAGCCCAAATTGCTGTTAGCTTTTATTGCTGACAGGATTTGCATTGTGGATTCACCTGTGTGATCATAGGTTGCAGGTGCACTGGAGTATGGAATCACAAGTGATGATCTGTTCTGGTTAAAGGAGTCTCCTGGAAAAACGTAAGTTACCTTACCATGGCTATAATAGATGCTGGCATTCCTTCCTTTTCTATATGGCAAGGTGAAAAATGTTCGAAATTGCCTTTTGTACACCAATTTTTCTTCTGCTTTCCTTCTGAAAATGTGCTTTACAATGCATCAATATTATATTGCCAAACTTCATTAGTAACTGATAGATCTTCCCCTTCCTCCTCTTATGAAATTCCCTTCTAAAATCCGATTAAATCCGCGTTTTCACCGTGTTCAGCTGTGCTGCAGCGATCACACCCCAAGTCACAAGAGGGCAGCATGAACTCACCCGGGGGCTGCTCAGTCCCCGTTCCTCGATGAGGGGAGAAACTCCAACGTCATTTTGCATTCTCCTAAGTTGTGGCCGTTCTGATAACAAAAGAAAGTATGAGACATTTGGGTTACTTTGCTTTGGAAGCTGTTGTTTAGCTGAAATATTAAAACACTGGTTTTAATGCAAAGACTAAAATGCTATAGTTGTTTTTTACAGCACATAGCACAGGAAGATTCTAAGGCAGCCCTGCACTACAGAGCAGTTTCCTGATGAAGATATTTGTGATAGGAGATGCAGATTTGCTAGCCTGAAAGTCAGATAATGCTGTCTTTTTTGTCTTCTCTATGGAGCAATTCTAGAAAAACCAGAGAGACTGCTAACTATAATACTGGTGTTTCTGCAAAAAAACATAGTTGCCATTCATGGCAGTGACTTTCTATCAAAAATGCACTGTGTCAAGCTAAGCTTCAAATAGATAAATGAGGCTTCTTGGTACAATTTTAGAGAGAAAATAAATTTGCTATTGTTTGTAGTGTATTGGTCACCTCTTGAATTTTAAAAGCATGATTTATGTATGGAAATTGTTTTTTAAGAAAAGCAAAACCCACATTTCCCACCCCCCCCCCCAA
>VZTB01002878.1:1015-48710 GCA_013397245.1 Thryothorus ludovicianus | reverse complement strand
CCAAAAAAAAACCACAATCAAAAATATAGGATTTATCCTTGTAAGATATTTCTGTAAAATGTGGCTCTTGTCCAGTTGCTGCTAGTGCAAGTTGTAACAGTGTAATGTGGGAGTCTAGTGTTTATATGTTGCATTCCTGAGATTTAGTCAAAATAAGCCTGCAGGGGCTACAGTAGCATTTCTGTGCTTTATCAGGCTGTGTCTTAGTAAATGAAGGAGGGAGTTGTTAAAGGTTTGTTTCTGTCGGATTTGTTTCTATTATAAATATTCCCAAGGTTCAGTTTAACACCTTTTGTTTTTAGTCTGAGCTGTGTTGTAGTTATTCTTTCTTTTCTCCCTCTCCAAGTGTACATATCTCAGCTACAAATTACATGCCTGGAGGTTATAGAACTGTCAGTCCTGCAGTTATTCATATTTAAAAAAAAACGTAAACCATTAACCAACTTAGAAGTCTCTTAGATATACAAACATGGGGAGGAAACTCACTACTGAGATGAAGGGTTTTGGCAGAGTGAACTAGAAAAGATGTTTTGAAATGTGTTGAGAATGAGTGAGAGATTGAGCAGGTGTGAACAAGGTTAGGTTCTGCTTTCCTGACTTTTCTTTTAGACACTGACAATGCCCAGGAACCCCCCATTTTGTACTAAAAAGTGTGAATAATGTGGGGCTGATGCTATGGATAAGTGCCAGCTGACATCTATTTTCATCTAATGAAAGGGAAGAGCAAACATATGCCCAAATTACAGAAACTGTCATTCTTTTCCCTCTGAATCTCCAGTAGATCTTTCTTTCTGGGCAGTATGAGGCTTTTTGCATCACTTCCCAGGAGCTGCATGCTAATAAGGGAGTGATCATCCATTAATCAGATGCCCTAATGCTGAAAAATTATTTCCCATTATGTAAATTGTTTGCCAAACATAAACCCCAGACTAGCAGATTTTAATCGCTTTTACTGAAGGTGTACTCTCTGTACACCTTCAGAAGTTGTATGTTTTTATTGTAGGATAGAGAGATGTTATCTGCAGCCTTTTGTGAGAAAACATGTGTTGTACTGACTGTGCAGTCCCTGGGGTTACAGAGCTGCAGCCTCCATGTCTGCACTCCTCAGAAGTTTAAAAGCATTGCCCTTAGAACTGGAAGATGCTGCAGATTGGTTTAGGGTAAGGCATAGGCCACAAGTCCTTTCAAAAACCTGACAAAATACTTTGTTGTCAGTGGAAATACTGTGTGGGATGCATCTCCAATCTGTGAGGTTTTAACAAGTCTGCATAAGACACAAACAGCACAGGAGTGCAAGTGCAGCCTGTCCTGCAGCTGCCTGGCTGCAGCTGCTTTCACCTGCAGAACAGGGCCTGAGCATTTTGCCTTTTGTACCCAGCAAATGGAGGGAGCTGAGGATGTGGTCAGGAGAGGGAGGAGCTGCTGCAGTGTAGGGAGCAACTGGGGACAGAGATGGAAATGGCTGGAGAGCTGAGACACCTCATAAACTGCAAGTGTTGATGGACAATTTCAGTGATATTCTTGATTGAAAGGGTGTGAAATTTTGGGAGAGATGGGAGCTGGCATTTTATTTAAGAACTAAAATGGATATATATGGTAAATACCAGTCTAAGTAAATCTATTAAACCCATTTTCTATAATAGTGTACACAAATGTTTGAAGACAGGAAGGGCAAATATTTGGCATTTGGAAAAATACGACAATTAAAAAGCAGATGGTTATATATCAAAATGAATTTTAGTAATGAATAAAATCTTGCATTGGGAACTGTAATCTACTTGATAGAAAGACATAATCTAATTGATAGACCATCTCCATGTGCTGAAAGATGAGCTGTCAGGGAAGAAGATTGGCCTGGCTGAATAGAGAGTTTTGGCTGAAACTCAGGGGAAAAAGGAGTGTTTATGCCCCTGGGAGAAGAGGGGGGACTACAAGGGTGGCATGAGGTTGTGCAGGGAGAAAATTAGAGGGGCCAAAGCCCAATTAGAACTTAATCTGGCTACTGCTCTAAAAGGCAACAAAAATGTTTCTATAAATACAGTAGCAACAAAAGGAGAGCTCAGGAGAATCCCCATCCTTTACTGGATGTGGTGGGGGAGAAGCACAGTAACAAGCATAAGGAAAAGGCTGAGTTACTTGATGCCTTCTTTGCTTCAGTCCTTAATAGTAAGAGCAGTTGTTCTGTGGGTACCCAACCCCTGAACTGAAAGATGGGGACAGGGAGCAGAATGAAGCCCCCATAAATCATGAGGACTTGATTAGAAACCTGCTACAGCACTTGAACATGCACAAGTCCAAGGGGACAGATGGGGTCCACCCCAGGGGGCTGAGGGAGCTGATGGAGGAGCTGACTGAGCCACCCTCCATCATTTACCAGCAGTCCTGCCTAACTGGGGGGTCCCAGCTGACTGGAAGTTGGCAAATGTGACGCCCACATCAGAAAATGTTTTTTTCTGGTTGTGCAAAAATACACACAAGCTCATTCCACTGCTCTCTTCTTCTTTTTCTGTGCCAGGTTGGTTGTTGGAGCCAGCTGTATCCTTTGAAAAGTCTGTGATCTATAATTATAAGTAGCATAGCTGTCTTTCCTATGAAACTTCAGTTTTCAGAATTCCTTTGCTCATGTCATGTAGTTAAGTTGGTAAGAGAATAGTAATAGTTTTCTATGCAGTAGCATCATGGAAATTAAGATCAGCTGAGAATAAATTCTCAGGATCTTAAATCCAGTGTTAACTATGTTAATTATAAGACTTCAAGCTTTATTCTATGTACAAAAGCAAGTTAAAGATGTCTGTGTGAGGAGAACTTGGTATCTCCAAGTGAAAAGCCCACTTGTATACTACTCATATATTGTTTGTTGATATTGTTGTTTACATTTGCTTAACTGGTGCATCACCAGATGTTTCCCTTGAGTGTGCTGGTTTTCTAACAGGCATTGGGTTGGACACTACAGTCATGATGAGAAGTGTGCCACTTCGTGGGTTTGATCAGGCAAGTACAGAATACCTTACATCTCCTTAGCTAGCAAATAAATTAAAAGATAGATTTAATTTTTTTCATCTCCTACAGAAAAAGTGTTAGCATCTCCAAACATTTCCTGGCATGTGCACAGTTTTTGAGGTATGAGTATTGTTGCTTAAGTGGCAGTGACAAACACCACTTGTGTTAGTGACACTAGTGACAGCTTCTGGTTGTATGTGCCACCCTCTCCCACTTTGGAGTGGCTTCCTTAAAACTAACAGCTTGTATGCCTTAAAACTGGTGGCATGAGTTTGCAAAACCTTGTATAGGAATAATTCTTGAGATTTACACTCCTCCTTGAAGAAAACACCTGTAACAGCACGAGGTCTGAGCTAGCAGGGAGCAGTGGCACTTGGTCAGACACTTAGAGCAGGGCTTGCTCTGAGAACTTGATCCTCTGTAGGCAGGAAGAGCACAATGGCCATACCAAAGTTAATAAAGTATTAATGGAGATAAAATAATTATGTTCAGTCTGCAGCCACATTGAGTCTGATGGAAACTGATTAATGAGCTCTCATGTTTCAGAAGAGACATAACCCTGCTGTTGCCTTCATATTAGTTAATGTCAACTTTGAAAATAAAGTTTTGTAAGCTGAGAGAGCTTGTACATAGTTGTTGTTTGTGAGTGGTTTTGTAATAATACCCTTTAAGTAATAAACATACTCTGGCAAGGTGCAGCCTGAGGGGGGGTCCCAGCTAGCACTGATAAACCTTCAGTCAAGAGTCTTTGGATAAACCTGTTGGTGCCACATTTTACTACTTCAGTGTGATGTGGCATTATTTCAAACAGGCTCCTAGGACAAAAGTTTTTTGTTTTGTTTTTTTTAATATTAGAACTTTCTATGAAAACCTAGTGATTCATAGTCATTGCAGAGAAATGTCAAGTGTTATGGCAAAAGGAAATATCCTTCTCTTATTATTTCATGAAAGTATTTCATTTCATCAAACTACTAGAAAGTTGTAATTATGGTAATGGTAAATTAAATATGCTTTAGATTGTGTAAACAACAAATGCTTTAAAAGCAACCATTTTATTAATATACTGTTCTATTTTTTTGAAAATAATTTGAGTATTCAGATGTAGGTGCCTCTTGGAATGGAGTTGCAGGTCATAGTGGCTCCCTAAATGATCATGTGTTAGCAGTGCATAATAACTAAGTGATAGAATGTTTGAAATGCACAAGGTATTTACTGGGGTTTCCTGAACCCAGCTGAAGGAGAGCTTTACATTTAAAAGGTCATATATCTAAGGAAAACCAAATTTGTTTCACTACTCAACAGCAAATGGCTTCTTTAGTAACTGAGCACATGGAATCTTATGGCACAAAGTTTTTAAAGAGATGTTTCCCAACTAAAGTTGAAAAACTGAAGGACAACAGATTGCAAGTCACTTGGAAAAATGCTGACCTGGGCACAGAAGAAACTGATTCTTTCAACACCGTTTTGTGGGCAGTAGGTAAATATGATTATCTTAAAATTTCTTTGCATTTCTTTCCATTCTGAAATTGAAGTCACTTTATTGTGAGATCAAACAGGGCCCCCCTACCCCCATGAAATGTTTAGTGACTTAAACATTGATAGTTGTTTAATTCTTTTCTTGCATGCCTGACTTGTTCATTTACAGTCTAAAAACACTTGAAAGTTACAGTGAATGGAAGACATCTGTGGTAACTATTTTTTGCATGAGCTGAAATAAATGGGAGACCATTTAATCTTCCTCACTTTTACTAGAGTAAGAGTGTGAGTTCCAGCAAGCTCTGGTTTGCAGGTAGTGTTCTCTAAGTCCATATTCTTGAGTGATTCGTGGAGCTATTCACTGTAAGTGCTTATTTACCCTGTTTAAGAAGCTACCATTTCTTCTAGGATTTATTTCTAAACTGCAGCTGTCATCCAAATCAGAGAAAGAGAAGTAACTCTGTTTAAAAACCCAAGCTCATTGCAGGGAACCTTGAAACTATATGGCTTTTTGAAATCTGATTAGAGACTTTCACATATCTGACTCCTTGGAACTGACACTGAATGATTTACTAAATCAGTTTAAAAGACTGCTGTGACAATTGTCTGTGAGCATAATCACCAGAAATGGGAATCAGATCTGGGGTTTGCCTCCTTTGACACAAACAGTATTTTCTGCAAGGACTAACATAGTAAATGATATATGGTACAGAGCTCCAGCCCACAGGAATGAAAATACTCCTTCAGTGCTGCCTCCCTAACTGCTCATTTGTTGCTGTTACAGGTCTGTCCTCAGCTGCAGGGTTGGTTCACATGGGCTGTAAGCCCACCAGAGTAGGAGACCTCTTGTCTTCTGTGCTTATAAAGCTTTGGGAATATCTGGAATTCTAGATCAATAATGCAGAGCTAAAGGTAGTAGTGGTATTTGGCAGGCAGATGATATCTGGCAAACAAAGTAAACAGGCTTAAACATACTGCCAAAGAAATCTGGTTTGATGCAGATGAATAATCAGTTTTACTAGCAGCTCTAGCAATCCCCTTGACTACTTTATATTCTTTTTATCTGGCACTACTGTGGGGATGCATTACTCTTTCATTTGTTTATAACATAAATTTAAATTCTTGTGGTTGTAGAATGGATCCATTACAGGATCAGAAACAGATCATTTATAGCACATTGTATTTGCCCAGTGGACTTAATCTACTGTCCAGTCATTCCATTTCCCTGGCTAAGTTTCTATCTTCCTAATACCCCAAGCACACAGCAGGTTGTGCATTGTGACAAATGTTTTCTTTTCCTTACTGTAACCACTACTCTCTTAGAAGTGCCTTGGGCTCTACAAATTGTGGAAACAGCCTGCAATAATGGATTATTGTCACCAGAAACAATCAAACAGAGTAGTGCTTGCCAAAAGTAAAAAAAAAGCTCGTGCTATCCGGACACATAACAATCCTGAAAACTGTGGAATAATATTCATGAGGTGAGATGAAAATGTTTCCAAAAAGTGGGTTTTTAAATGCTGTATTTGATTTTCTTAAGCTTACTGCTAAAAAACCCAACCCATTCTGTGGTTCTTTGAAAAGTACCCTGAGTTAGAGACACACATTTCAAACGTCAAGCCAATTTGTTTACTTTTGTCTAAGATGGAAAAAAGAGCTATAAAGTTGAAATAATAAAAAAAAAAAATTGGTTTACTGTTAATTATAATGAAAAAGGTTGCATTATAGACTGTTGCAATTCAGTTGTAACATGAGTCTGCTCACTATTTCAGTACAGAGGAACTACATGTATTATAATTTTTGTCATAGATTTGAGTTACAATCCATATTTAGAAACAGCAAAATGAATAGTTTGAGGATTTTGTGCTGGCTTTTTTTAGCATTCAAGTTGGCATTCCACCCTTAAGGATTAAACACATTAACAGTTAAAGCTGGTTAATTGGTGTGCAGTCCATATGATTCATTGTTTTGCTCTGTATCAACACACCCACACCAGGTGTCTCAGATAATAGGCTGGGAAACTTGGTGGTGTTGAGGATTTCCTGTCTGCAGATGTGCCAGTTACAATACTGATTGAAGCAAGTCAGCTTGTAGAGTTGGTTAAAAAGCAGCTGCTCGTGTTAACTAATTGTAGCCTAAATTATAGTACATTTTTCCATAATTTTTGCCAGTGAATCATGGAATTTTAGTAGGATTTTGTGAATCATGTTAAAAATAATTACTGACAGTGGGACGTAGTTTAATAAGCTACAGTACTATCTCTTAATGTCAACCCTTTAAAAAGAAAATTAGATTGTGTTTCTATGACGAGTTTTGTTTTGCTTTTGGAATGTGTGATTTTCTGCTTGTATGGATAAGCCAATAAAAGCAGGCACAATGCTCTCTTTGTTTTTCTAGCAGCTTTTTTAGCTAGTCAAAATATTTGAGGGGAAAAAAAAAAGAAATCTCATTTTGATACATTTATATGTAATTTAAACTTTCAATCCAAAGTTCTGTAGGTAGCTGTCATGGACCTGTGATACCTTGGTGAGAGCCTACATACTGTTCTATTCCAGCTCAGTGCAAGAGCTTGTTCATGACCTTCATTTGATTTTTCCAGTTCAGCTCTCTATGTCCTTCTGTCTTACTAGTACTGTCTTTGTCTTTAGAGAATTCTCCTGAAATTGAGTAAGATTTTGAGGTTTTGAGTTTTTGTTGAATGTAGAATCAATAACCTTTTACTACTGTATAGTATTCTTTGTATGTCCTTAAGGCCAGGGAGAAATGTTTGTTAGATGCCTGATTTCCCTGAGTTCCAAAGCAGTGGTGAATGTGTGCATGTTCAGAGTAAACATGGGATATTCCTCCAAAGAGTAGACATTGACACCTTTGAAAGCAAATGCAACTGCTGAGCTGCAGGGCAAAATTGCAGATCAGGGCTTTGTAGAGAGGGTTCATTTCAGGTGGTGAAGGGCTGAAACCTCTGCCTGGGGTGCAGCAGTTGCAAACAGCTGATATACAAAATGAATTGGTAAGTAATATTTCCATGTGGGTTTGCAATAGATGGCAAAATGTCACTGCTGTAATTGAAATTTGATTATTCACAAAAACCTTAGAAAGATAATTGAGTCATTCCATCTCCAGCAGGGTCCTGCTGTGCAGGGGAGTGACACTGAGTGGATGATTAAACTAAGCAGGTATTTGCAAAATAGCCTGGAATTGGTTCATCAGAGAATGTGAGACAGTGAGCCAGTAAACTGTGACAGAAAGAGCAATGACCACCAGTGGATTTTAAGCTCATCTTTTTAAAAAGAGTTTTCTCCCTCACGAGGGCAGTGGAACAACCATTCTCAAATTCCAATGCATTTGTAAACTTACCGAATCCTGACTATGTCTTTAAAATAATATCATCTTTGCTGTAAAAAAGAATTACAGCTCTAGGTCAGTGCAAAGCTGAGCAGGTATCAGCTGTTGCACATCAATGCTCTCAAGCACATTGTCCTTTGTATCACACTGGACATTAGGCATATTTATTTTGTTGTGCAGTAAAATAGAATCCTCACTGTTCAGTATCAACAAAGGGTTAAGTACATAACATTTTTTTGTAATAGTTTTCTTCAAGGCTTACAACCAAACTGGTTTGGATTAACAAGGGAAACAGAAATTTTGTTAGGAGATTTTCTGTGAAAAGTCTCATGAGGTAAAATATTGCTGTGATCTGTGAGCACATCTCTGCCAGCCCCTGTAGAAAAGGGAATGGGCTTTTGATTTGTCTTGGCAAACACAATCTTGCCATCAAGCTTTTAATCTTTGAACTATTCAGTGAAAAATAAAGCACCTTGGTTGTTCTCAGACGACTCTTAATGCTGATGTGTTGTGGTTTGCTGAGGCTTTGGGTCTTTGTTCTGAGCCTCTTCTGTCTGTCTCCCTTACTGACTTGAATGCATTAGTCTCTTGGTAAGATATGATTTCTACAATCCTAGTGAAAATTGTCATTCCCATTATATCAGCCAGTGCTTTTAGCTTTTTTCCCAATACCTAGTTTTAAGGACATTCAGACTTTTTTCAGCAGAGCTGTTTTTAATGTGCTTTTCCCTTTGTTTAACCAACCCATAAATTTCGAGTATACTTTTATTTTATACTTCTTATCTTACCAGCCTGTAACTACAAAAATAACTTGTTCATGTGCTAGGCTGTGCCTCTAAATCTGCATATGAAGAAGGTTGGATTCAGAACTATTTCAGCACTGTTGGTGCTATTTGAGTTGATAGATGATGCTAACCTTTACCTGAATGATGATATAAATAGATTTTAAAACGGCAGAAAGCTACTCCAAAGTAATTTCTTGAAAACAGTATAATTACTGTGACAATTCGTGCAGAATACAGATTCTGTTCAGTCATAAATGCTGAGGAGATTGAAGCCAATGACCTACCTCACTTGGGAATTGTGGTTGAGTGCTGGTTTTTAAGGCTGCAGAGCCATCCTTTGAAATCAAACCTTTGATTAAAGCAAGCTTTGTGTGGGAGAATTAATGTAAAAATGAACTGTAGCTTTCTTCTCAAAAAATCTTTCCAGCCCTCTTCACTTTTTACAGGACTTAGAGAAAAGGAAAAGTAGAATTTCCATGCTGCAAGTTTTTAATTTGATTACATGTCACTTGGAGTTGCTTTTGTTAACTCCCAGTGTGCTCTGGATGGCCATGGCCAGGTTTTTACTCATTGCACCTCATTGCATTTCTACTGAGAGGACTCCTCTGTGTGAAAAGTATTAACCTACAGGAGAGTGCAGTGAGCAGACTTGGCAGAGAAGCAGTTACTGCCCTAGCACTGACTAAGGGCTGGATTTTTTTCAAATCATGGCAGGCATGCTGGAGGTTTATCAGTAATGGATGTGATGTTCAAAAGCATCTTTGTAGAAATGGTGCATGCTGCTATCAATGTGGTAAAGGTTCTGAACTTTTTTTAACCTTACTTAATCTTACTCTAGCCAATACTTTTCCTGTAATCTGAACAGTAGTTACAGTGGTATTTATTAGCCATTATCAACTGATTATGTTTTAGTGAACATCTTGTGGGTTTTAGGAGGCATTTGAAGGAGGAAAGGGTAGTGATCTTGAAACTAATTTGGGTAATGTGTCAGAGAGTATTGAGACTCAGAACACAGAAAAGATTTTGATTAAGGTCAGACTGAGGTCAGATTGGATAAAGTTATGAGGTGATGTGTCAAAATGCCAATGTACAGGGAAGAAGTGGAGAAGACTATTGGGCTTGAGCTTTATTCCAGAAAAACTCTGCTGTTACCCAGCAGTATCCTCACAGTGGCCATCTACAATAAAATGCGTGGCTGGCTCCAGTCTGGATTTTTAAAATGGGAGGCAAAGAGGCATTCCAGCTTCTGTGGTTAAGAAACTCTGGAAGACCCATTATAAAATTCTGTTGTCAGCTGCACCTTTGTCACCCTGGGAAATCTTACTGGATGCAAGAACGTGCTATCACTCCTTTACCACTGCTACTTACCTGACTATGGCTGTTCCTCTGACTTCTGAGCTTAGCTGCTTCAGTCTCCACTGGTGAAGGTCCTGCACCTGAAGGTCACAGCCTGAGACGTTTTCCCCTGAAACCCACAGATCCAGGTGTGATTACAGAGCCCCTGGGCAGGTGATGGGACACAAATACCACAGCACAGCCATCCTGGCCAGTGGCAGTGATGTGAGCTTCAGCCATGCCCTGTCACTCCCCACAGCAGAGCCCCCTGGCTGGCAGCCCCCTTAGGAAGCCATGTAGTTAGGTTTTAAAAAAACAGATGGAAAAGCTGTTTTTTCCTTTAAAGTTAAAAGCAAATGGGGATGGCAGGGAAAGCAGGGCTCTGTGTGATTTTCACAGCTGTGTGGGAAGGTATGGGTCTATGAAAGATGAGATCATGGTGTGCTCTGAGAAGGGCAGGAGGCAGGTAACCTTATTAAAGGTCAGATTTGAGCTGCACCTTTCTTCTAGATGTCTGGCAGGATATTTTGCTGTTGTGAATGAAAGCTAAAAATAATCTTGTGTTCTGTGCAATCTTACACTCCTGTTCTTTGGCAGTTTCAGGACATCTTCAAACTGAAAGCATGTGTGCTGATTTTAGGCAAAGGATGGGTTTGTGTGCCTGGTAGGATTTGGGATCTTAGAAATAAGCTGTGAAGTCATGCTTTCATGATGTTGAAAATGTGAAAAAATCAGTAGTTATGGGTATAAAATGGAAGTCCAACTGAGAAATGGTGATAAGTGATTTTATAATAGTAAGTGAATGTTGGGAAATATCAGAATTCCCTGAATTTGGAACTATTACCTACCAAGTCACATTGTAAAATCATGAGCCTAAGCTACTGAATTTGAGATTAAGCAATATTAGTAAATATAATTCTTATTTATGGAGGTGAACCTGCATGGGTCTAAAGGCTAATAAAGCTTCAGTTCAATGTTTAAAATTTTTTCTTTTGCCTTCAAAAATAAGGCAATAAAATTGTGAGAGAAACTTCACTATGAGAAGCAGCACGTTTTTTTGTGACTCTTAGCTATTAATACCAAGCTGTACATATGTTAAAATAGACTGCAGTGGAAAGGTTAAGTGTTATCCTGCAGGTTTGATAAACTCAGCTGTTGTTGTCACAGGTCTTTAAATGACTCTATTGACGATTTTTCTTTTTTTCCTCTTTCAGTGCCTGCCATTGCGTGCTAAGTTTTTTCTTGGCTCTGCCTGGCAGGAAAAAGAGGAAACTAGAAAACCCCATTAGTTGTCCATTTGCAGAATACCCAGGCTTTACTCTCAATACACAAAAAAATACAACGGTAGGAAGTTGTTTCACATCCGAGCCAAGATAAGGTCCTGGAGGTTTATTATTTTTGTTGCCTGATAGCATCAGGACTGGGGAGCAGGGGGCAGAGAAGGAACAGCAGATCAACATCCCATGGGGACAACAGAAGGGAAGACAGACAGATAGCCAAGTGCCGACAGCTTCAGTCAGTGCTCCCAGAGGAAGTGTTGGTTTCAGCAGATGAAATTAATACACAGAAGTCTTTACAGAGGCATTCAGATGTGACATTGTTTGAGGGGCCTGGCTATATGGCAGATGTATAAAGCACTGAATCATATGTTTACATATAATTAGGTCTGTATTGACAAGCCAGGTTTTCCTTTTGTTTAATAATTTCCTACATTAACATCAAAGAGCTTGTTTTTATAATGAAAACACGTTTCCTTTTTGTTTTGCTTTGCTATAGCTCTGTATTAACATCAAATGCAAATTGTGACTCACGCAAAGGAGACCTGCATGTGTAGATACATCCATATTCATTTAAAGCCTCTAAAACAGACACAATGTTAAAAAATGTCCTTAATTTGGATTTATTCAGGTGATTTTTTTCTATGTGATCTTGTGTAGCCTGAAAAATTTTGTCACTACCACACAATTTCACTGTGCTTACTAACTTTCAAATTCCTGGATTAGGAATTGCTTCTTTAGATACTCTATAGAAAGCTCAGTGTAATGCTGATCAGACTTTGGTGGTCTATGGGGTAACCATGCAGAACATCCTACAAAATATATTTATAAAATATGAGATAATTTGATATCATTGGAATAGGAAGCTGTAATAAAATCTGAGCTTGGTTGGATTTGCCTCATTTGTTTTTAAATACATTTAAAATGTTTCTAAACTCTACAGAAATAGCTCAGATACAGTTTGAGATAACTAGATCAGCATTTAGGACTTGAGAGCAAAGTTGATAAAATTTTTCATCTAAGCTGAGGGAACTAAAAGTGTTTTAAGGTAAGTGTATTCAGATTACAAGAAACAAGGACTTCAGGAATGTTTAACATTGAACAGCATTATTAATTTTTATTCAAAAAGTATACACAGCATACTGTTGGCATTGAGACCCATTCGATTAAGGTTTATTGGAAATTGTCAGTGTAGAAATTGCTTAGTTTTTATATGTATTTGTGCTGTATTAGGAAACTGAATTTAGAATGTTCAATAAATATGAAATCATGTGCTTTTTGCAGTTTTCCCAGTGGGTGTTGTCTTCCATATTTAAAAAGGATAACCCTCTGGTGTCTGAGCAAAGGCAGTAGTGGTTGAGATCCTTTCCCACAGAATGTCATATCCATACTTTCCACCCCTGCAACTTTCTCAGTATAACTTTTCTCATATTTCTGCTTGGGCTATCAAATAGAACAGAGTTCTTGGAGACCCACAGTGAAGGATGCCAGCTTTGTAGATTAACACTGCTGAAGTTTTCCAATCACTTTTACTTTAATTTTTTTTTTCCTTAAGGTCGAGCCCCTGACATCAAAACTCTCAATTTGGAGACAGTTGGAGTGAAAACTAATTCTGAAACTGGAAAGATTATTGTTGATGCCAGTGAAGCTACTTCTGTTCCTCACATTTATGCAGTTGGAGACATAACAGAGGTACTGAGTCTACATAAACTATTTTACAATAACAGGAAGCCAACTTTGTTCCTGACTAATAACTAGTCCCCAGATGTAGTCATGCTCTAGTGTATATCTTAATGTTTTGCACTTTTTCACTTGGCAGGGCTGGAGTGTTTATGCCAGCCACCTGGGTCAGTAATTTCCTTCACAGGGATCCTGTGAAGTATCTCAGCATGAGAGATTATTGCTGATGTTTATCAGGGCATGCATCATTGGTCTGAGCCTAATAATGATGTCTTTATCACTCCTATTATCTTTCTAATAATGTTTTTATCACTTCTGACATATGACTTCATACTGCCTGTGAAAGCTGAGTGAAAGCAGTTCTTACCTTCTGTAGCTGAGTACTTGTACTGGGAATGACCATGACAAGTTCTGTGACTGTATTTGGGGTATTTTGGGTCTTTATTGGGACTAATCACAAAAACAGTTTTTCAGCTTCCTGATGCAAAATGCTTCTGACAAAAGTACTTTCTTCTGTAATAAGAAAAAGTTATTGCTGAAAATACTAAATGCATTTGACTTTTGTTCATGGTTTGTGAATGATAATGCTAAATAAACATGAGGGGTATGGTTTTTTGATTTTTTTTTATTATAACTTAAGCAAAATAATTTACTTGTTAAAGAAGTAAAACCAGATTCTGTGGTCTTACTCTAGTGCTATTGATAATCTATAGTCATATATGATAAGAATGCCTTGTCATGCTAAATGTGCATTTAAATACTTTCAATCTGCCAATTTTAATTTTACATAAGAGCTCAGATTATCTGCTGTAAGTTGGGCATCCTCAAATATGTTGATTTCATAAAAAATATTTGTCTGGGTTCTGAACTGTAGAGTTACAGGAAGTTATTGTCATCATCTGCCTGCTGTGCCTGGAAAGTTTGTGCAATGTGTAGAATACAGAGCAATGCTGGGCTTTGCAAGATACAGAGTTCTCTCACCTGTTACTGAGCTTTATGGAACTGAGGCTTTTCTGTCAAGATTTTTTTTCATATAGTTCAGGCATCTGCCTTGCAAGTCTGGTAAAGCTGAATACTGCAGCAACATCCAAACAGTTTATATAGTATAATTTTAGAGAAGTTTAAAAGATTTCTCATTCTGCTACATTTAAAATATTTTAAAGGTCTCTCAAATGGAAACCTTACAGGTGCTTTTATTTTCTGAAGAGATGATGTCTTGAGAATTGCCCTGCAGATTTCTGGACTCTGGAGCTGCCAGAGACACTGAAATCTCATAAATCTGCTGAGCAGTCCTGACCTCTTCCCTCTGTGTAGATATGTGTTTCTTCCTGTCTGCCTCCATCTTCATGTGGACTTGCCATTTCCTTTTAAATTGTGTTAAAACTTTTTCCTTCTCAGATATTTCTCCTTTATTTTTTTTCCCTTACTCTACACGACTTCTCTGTCCTCTTGTCCTGCCCAGTCGCTCAGAGCTTTGGGATTTTGTAGAGTTGCTCTCCTTTCTTCTCTTTTCACATTCACATTCCCTCTGTACTTGTCACTTCTGGCTCTTGGTTACTTGGTCAACTTTCTGCTCATAGCCACCTCCTACACCTGCTTATCCCTGAATATATGCCTTGGCTGACCTCCTGCTTCCCAAAATTTTCTTTTTAATTTCATCCAAGAAGCAGTTGTTAGAGGCAGTGCTGGCAGGGCTTAGATTCTCTTGCTTATTTTGCTGCCAATCTTCAGTGTTATTTTGGGCAAGTAATTTCCTTTTGGATGCTTTTTGTCTTCTGCCCTTTGAGGATTTAGTTAAATAAGAAATATAAAGTTGGAGGCAGGATACTCTTCTCTTTCCTACTCTGGATCTAAAAAATCATATCTTCATTTATTTGTTTTTTTCATTTTGTTGTTAAAACTTGAATTTCCTTTTCCTGCTTTTGTCCTTATTAGTGCAGATTTTTGAACCTGAGTGGTTCACTAGACACTTCTAAATAAAAGTGTTAAAAACAGCAGCACAGTTCTATGCTGTGTCCATTGTACAACTGAGGGAAAAAAATAAAAATTTAAGTCATTGCTCTGTAGAATACTCCCTTAAGCTTTTACCTGCATATGGGCTCAATGCAGGGAATTAAAGAGATCATCATATAGATTTCATACATTTCAAGTGTTTAGAGATAAAAAGAAATGCTGCCACTGTCTTATCTGACTGCAGCTCAATGTGACCTGTGTAATTCCACTTGCTAAGCAATGAAGTTTATTTTATTTGAATACTTAAATTAGTTTAGTCTTTTTTTTATTTTTTTTAAGCAGAATTAATTTAGATAATAAATTTCATTGGCATGGGAACCAGCACTGAAAGAAATTTCTGTGTTGGTGCATGTCTCAAATTAACACATGAGGATGAAGGGCATCTGCTAAGAACCAAAGAGCTGCAGAGCTGGGTTCTGGAACTTTCTGGGTGTGACCTACCAGAAGAGCACAGGAAGGGGGATCTTGTTTCCTGTGAGTGAGCATCAATGATCCCTAAGAATCGTTATAAAAATTATTTTTTCCTCTGCTGTTCCTGCTCAGGATTTCTCTTTGCTCTGCTCTGTCCCTGTTAGAGTTTCTTTGCTCAGATTTTGTGAGCAGCTCCCAGGCCCTCCTCCCTCCTTTACCACTCCACACTGAATAAATACTGAATTGCTACCAAATAGCAAGAACTGCTTTTTTTTCTCTTTGAATTCAGTGCCCTGGCTGGAAGGGGAGTGAGAGAGGGGCAGCTGAGTTTCCTGATTGCTCACAATGACTGTTTCCATTTGGGAGTCCTACCCAGCTGGTACAAATGGGAATTGTGTCTGCATGGGTGTCTTGTTGCACCCTTGTATGACAAATGGAATCCTAATGTTACCCAAGATTTCATGTGGAAGAAAGGGGAGGGGAAAAAAAATCTTCCAGGTGTCAATCAGTTTTTGTACCCTCAAAAAACATTATTCAAGTTTTGGTAAAATATTATTTTTCAACTGGCAGGTGAAATTGCATTTCAGTGTTTTCATCTTCTGTGATCAGGATCAGGAAGATCAAGCTGGAATTTTAGTTTGAATTCTTTTTTTCATGCTGATATAAACCCTCTGTGTTAAAATCCTTCCTCCAGTAGTGTTCCTGTTGAAAAGCATGGCACACACTATAAAGACATTTTCTCAGAAGGAGCTTTATCACATGGTCAGGCCGCTCTACATCTGTCATATTTCAAAGGGTGTTACAACAAAGATGTGTAGAGAAAGTGGAATGTACAGTATGTTGCTTTGAATAGAAATGAGACCAAAAAGAGTTGTGTTAGAACAAATACACATTGCTTCAAAGCTTTTTAAACTCTCCTAGGACCATCTCGGTTAAATGTATAATCCATTGGAGGATTCTTATGAACAATTCATATCCATAATTATCAGCAGAGTAGTTCTACACATGACTGCAAAGTGAATGTTCATTTCAAATATTTACCAAGGAAGGTCTTTAAGTCATTGTTTATGAGGAATTGGGCTTTATCTGCATGGATGTTTTAGTAATTAGTTGGGTTTTATGGAATGCATGGCAGTGCTTTCACAATTTTATCTCTCGTTCCAATCTTCTATTCATTTCTGGAATGCCAAAACAACATATATTTCCTGCTACAGAAATGATTGGCAGACATGTTTCAGGCAAATGTGTGTAAGAAAAAACAAATTTCATCTGGTAAATTGCATTTACAGACTTAAAAGTCAAAATGCTGGATTTGAAAAATTGTGGCTTGACAGATGTTAGAAGGAAAAAGGGATAGACTTGCAGCTTTGTGATTTGTCATGAGCTGTGGAGAAAAAATAGATTAGCCTTCATTAACAATTAGAATACCGATTTCTGTTATCAGGTTAGATAAAATGTTTCAGATTGATTTTTTGCAATTGAACTTTAAGTGATTATTAGTACAGATAACAGCCTAGATGCCTATTAATATGGAGATAATTAATGTGGTATGGGTACTGAAGAAAATGGTAGCTAATACCATGTACAGTCTGTCTACCAACATACAAAAAAAGATAAGCTGGTAAAAAAAGAATTGCAGTAAATGCTAAAAAAGTTTAGGTTAATGAAAGAAAGTTAAAAATTTTGAATGTGTGTGATAGGGAATGCTTATTTTATTTTCTGCTGAGAACTGGTTTTGAGAGCTTATTGAATGACTGCCTCCAAGTGGGGCTTTGCAGGAGAGTGACAAGTGTTGTACCTGAATAGGACAAGTATGAATCAAAACTTTACACATTTTATAAGGAATTCCATGTTGTGCCACAAAAGTGTTTCAGTTATGGCTTTCTTGTTTCCACATCATTCCTCCTGAATTTGTGACCTCTTTTCTCATGTCAGACAAAGCATTTTGATGATATGTCTTGGATGAAGATTTATGAATTTTGCTCAGTCTTATTAACCTATGTGGAGTGTTCTTTCTTGGGCTTGAAAATATTCCCTTGCAAATGCCTTACTTCAGTTTTCAAAAACTTTCAAGTTCTTTAAACTCAGCTCTGCAGTTCTGGTGCTCCAGTGGTGCAGTGCCAGCACTCAGAATTAGGGTTCTGGCACATATACAGCCCTGTTTGGATATAAAAAGTAGCCAGGACTCATGGCTTGAACTGGAGCACATCCTGGTCATATCCTGCTGTCATTCCATTTCTCACTTGCAGGAAGTTTGCATTTGCCAATAGCAATCCCTTTCAAGCCCCTCTGTAATAGCAGAGCCTGAGACCAGGACCAGCTCACCCTTTAGGTCACAGGGGTAGCAAAAGAGTGTCCCACTCTTCCAGGCCAGGACCAACAGAGGAGGTCAGAAATAGTATGTACAAATAGCTGGGTTTTGTGCCTGTGTTCTGTAAAAGTATATCAGACTTTTTTTTTAAAGGTCTGATATTTTAAAAACACTGTTGCTTTAAACTGGGTTCTTTTTGCTTTAAAAAGACACTTTGAAAAACTTCCTCATGGCTTGCTTGGGAGAAGAAGGGGTGAAGTGAAGAGTCAGCATGTGAATATGTGCTGCTTTTCAAGAGATGACATGATAAGATATAAAGATTTGACATATTTGTGACATTTTCCTCCCATTAAGACAGATAGTAAACTCAGACATTAAAGCATGTTTGGACAGAAATTATTAATGTTTTTTCTATTTGGAGCCCTGGCTACCAAGCTGGAATTCCAAAGATTTGGCCTTCCTCTGACCATTGTCTCAGGAGAAATCTTTGGATGCCACTTCTCCTTGAGTTCAAACAAAGCTTTGTGCTCTCTTCTCAGGGCCGTCCTGAATTAACACCCACAGCAATAGCTGCAGGAAAACTGCTGGCTCAGCGTCTTTTCGGCCGCTCTTCAGAACTGATGGACTATGACAATGTGAGTTATGTCTTTTTTTTCATTTAGAACAATGTTTGGCTGGTTTCTTTTAAAGGATTTGTAAGGAATTGTGTTTTGTCACCTGGAATCCAGCTTTGCCAGCAGCCAAAGCGGAGGTGTGTGCCCGAGCTGCACCTCTCACTCTGCACAGGTGTCTGCCAGGCAGGTGCTGCTTGTGCTTCAGCAGTAACACTGAACAGGAACACCTTTTCTTCTTCAAGCAGGTGCCTACCACAGTCTTCACTCCCTTGGAATATGGCTGTGTTGGCCTGTCAGAAGAAGCAGCTGTGCAACGTCACGGATCAGATAATATTGAGGTAGGAAAATGCTTTTAATTTTCTAGTTGGTGTCAGAGATGCCCTGTGGAAAGGCAGAATTTTCCCTGCTGTGTCAGGCAAAACTTTTGGACCCCAAAATACTGTGTTTACAGTTAGGGAGTTGGTGTCTCCAGAAGTGCTCAGAACTTCAGGAGTATTGCAGCAAGTCACAGTGAGAACTGTTACCTCTTGGGCCTAAAATCACTGACAGGATGTGACAGCTTTAAAGTAGCTGCCATTTGAGCAAGTTACATTGTGCAGCATCATTCAATAATGGTTTTGTTACTTTCTACAATTTACCCTTGAAAAGATATGTTGTGTTACTCTTACTCACTTGCCCCAGAGAAAATCATTGATGAAGAAATAAGAATTTACTATTCAGAATGCAAAAATTACAGTTTGGATTTTGCTGTGGGAAGCATTATTATAGATATGAAAAGATTCTGGAATTCATTATTTTCAGTAAACAAGGCATTGAACCTTTGGGAGAAGCTTAAAAATGTTTTTTCCTTTAATTTTGTGCATTAGTCTAAGTAGCATTATTTGTGACTTTTTTTGTGTTTTGTTTTTAATCTAATGATACTCTGAGAAAGGTTACTGTGCTTTCCATATTTTTATTTAAAATAACTAACAGGTTATAAAAAAATCAAATTTTTGTACAAAGATATAAATATGTAGCAATAGTAATTATTATGGTAATAAAAACCAGGTTTTGTCATAATAGTACTCTCTAATACAAAAAGTTGTTTTTCCTACCAGGTATACCATGCATATTACAAACCTTTGGAGTTTACAGTGGCTGAAAGAGATGCAACTCAATGCTATATGAAAGTGAGTTTTGTGAGCTTTTAACTTAAAATGGGATATGGTACAGCCAACTTTAAAGAGTGCTGTTTGGCAAAAAAAAAAATCTCATGATGGATATTTTCTTGGTGACAGACATCTTGAAATTGCTTTACTGATATTAGAATTTTTCAGAGCTGACATTCTGCTGATAAATACCATCTTTGAACTGCTTTTAAGGTCCTACAAAATATTTCAAATTCTACAGAGATCAATCTCTGCTTCTCTCAGCAAAGTTCTTAACTGGTTACATGTAATATTTATATTGACACCTCTTGCCAAAAGTATGATACCTTCAAAAATTCAGCATAAGGCTTACAAAACTGCAGTAACTATTCAATCTCTACTCATGAAAACAAAAAAGCTGCTGGTGCAGACCAGAGTGCAGATCTTCTGCAGCAATCCAGTTGCTTCAGTGTTGGAAAAGTTTTTGATGCTCTTGCCTACAGCAGAAAATCTCAGATAATATCAAGTGTAGTGTTGGTAGAATATATCATAGTTCTCTTTTTCTTCCTTTTCTCCTTACCATCAGGGAACAGTCTTTTTTGCATAAATGTGTCCATCAATTATATTATACAATATTTTATTGTTATGTAAGGAATGTCCATTGTCAATAATTACAATCAGTTTTTCTGACTATTTTGTCACCTCTGAATTTTGTAAATGCTTGCCTTAAATGTCCCAAGTACCAGTGTAACAAAGGTGATGATATTCAATTTTATGTATTCCCTTTGAATTATGTCAATTAGAGTAAATATTTAAGGGTGAAGTAATAACAGCATAATAGTCCTTACCCACACTCTCAAAACATATAAACAAACATTTAACTTGAGTCTTTCAAACTCTATTGCAAGAATTTTTTCTTTTAAAATGCCTTAATATTTAAAATTGCATATCAGGATTGCTGCTGTTCCTTGTATTCCTGATGAAGGAATTTAAGCTTTTACTGAATAGCAGAACTTAGTAGATTAATGATAATTTAATGCTTGATGGGAGGATGCAGGGAGAGACTGACTTTCTTTTCATAATTATAAAGATGGTGTCCTTACAGAAACTAAAACGTTTTCATTAAGTTCTCTAATAAAAGTTAAGTGTGCAATGACTCAAGCTCTCCTAGATACTTATTAACCTTCATCTTTGGCTGCTTCTGAGGCTCGACTCCTTTTTAGGTTATGTGCCCCATGTGGTAAATGTATCTCACCAAACACACTGCTGTAAGTGTTTACTGCCTGAGCCACAAAGGCACAAAATACCCTGGAAGTGGTGGTGGTCATTTGTGAAAATGCAGCTGATAATGGTCATGGTCATTTGTGAAAATGCAGCTGATAATGGTCGTGGTCATTTGTGAAAATGCAGCTGATAATGGTCGTGGTCATTTGTGAAAATGCAGCTGATAATGGTCGTGGTCATCTGTGAAAGTACAGCTGAGAGTGGTTGTGGTCATTTGTGAAAACACAGCTGATGAAAACACAGTCTTGGAGAAGTGCTGAGGTGGAAAAGAGCACTGGTCCAGTCACCAGACTACAGAAAGTACTTGGAGGATTTCATACAAATGGCAAACAACAAAGTATTTGACACCAGAAATTATTGTTGTCAGTGGCTCCCTCAAGTCTGAAGGAAATACACCAATAAAGCTTCAATTCAGGAAAGTGCTTAAGGACAATAAGAGTAAGACCTTAAGCAAGTGCATAAGTTTTTGGCACACTGGAAATAAACAGCTGAACTAGCATCTTGGGGCACTCCAGTTTCATTTAATTCCTCTTCATGCCTTATCTTTTAAGTGTTCTAAGAGAAGATCTTTTTGTGATGTATTGTTTTCAGATGGTGTGCTTACGAGAGAGGGAGCAACGAATACTTGGCCTTCATTTCATTGGACCAAATGCAGGCGAAGTTATTCAAGGATTTGCTCTTGGAATCAAGTAAGTACAAAAGAATGTCTCTAGCTTCTAAAGCCTACTTCTTAAGTTATTGTAAGATTATAAAAGATAGCTGCCTAGTTTTGGCAACACTATAAAGAATGCATGCTTTTTGTTACTTTTATGGAGTATTGCACATATTTTCACTAAAAATACTGCAGTTCTTCATTAAGACACACTGGATTTAGTTACTGTAATACTGGATATAGTTAGGGAACAACTGAGGAAAATGTACTATTGATTTGATATAGTTAAAGCAAAAAACAGAATTAAGCATAAATTAATTTTCATTTTTTCAGTGTCGCTTCTTTTGTATTCTGTGCACAGGATAGGAAGTCACCATACAGTTTTGCCAGTTACTTCTTTAAAAATATATTTGTGCTGTTCAGGAAAACCTTTATTTACACCTGCCAAGCATTTCCTTTCCTAATCTCATCTTTAAATTTGCACAGCCATGGCTTCTTAAAAGTTCAACAAGGTTTGCATGAATTCTTATATTGCTGAGGTATAAGCTAAATATAGTATAGTAAAAAAGAAATTTCTATTGGATGATGGGAGAGGGAAGATACTTTTGTTTGAAGCCATTTGGTAATTGCAGTAAGAAAGTTACCATTTGTGATCTGACCTTGTTTAAGGTTTTGATGAAATGTTAATATAGAAGCCCTCCATTTAAAGGAGTGGGGAATGATTCTTGGTCCTCTCTGGTTAAATGGAAAGTTCTTGCTATGCTTTTTGTGTGCTACAATTATTTCTTATTTTCCTTTCCCCTTCTTATTGGTGATTCATATCGTCAGAAATGTTGATTCCTATGTTTACATTACAAAATTATAATTTTTAATTCCCTCTTCAAAGAAAGTAGTCTGCAACATCATAAATCATCACCAGTTGTGGTGTCAGTTCATTTTCCTAAATTTGATCACCAAATTTTACTGTAGTTTTAGTCCTGCAGTTGTGAGTGACTATTATAAATGAAAAGCAGAAAGGATTAAGAAGGCAGGACCACAAGTATCATGTGAGGAATATCTTGGAAATCACTGATTGCAGTGTACCCTCAGTACACATTTTCAACATGTGTTTGTAGTCCATTAATTGCCAGTGGTATAGATTCTAGAGCTACATTTTTTAGGATGTCATTTGTTTTGAAGTTTTATCCAAAATAACCATTGAAAAGGAAGCACATGAAACTGGAGTGCGTTTCTGCCTTGCTTGAGGGAAATGAAAACTTTAGCCACAGTAAGAGGTTTTCAGCAGGTCAGATTCCTGTATAGATTTCTATTGCATTTCACAAATGTGGAACCCCCACTGTAAAAGCTGCTCTTCTCCTTTGTCAAATATTAGCTCTTGCTTCAGCCCCTCAGAAGGATGATTTTTCATCTTCCCTCCCCACCCAGCACTCCAGTAACATCTGGGGTCAGCAAAGATCTTTTGCTTGTCGGTGCTTTTTTGGATGTAAGTGGAGACACCAGAAGTCATCTATGGCTTGCTTCCCTGTATTTTGTAGGGGGAGATAACATTATTCCATAGAGAACTTGAAACAATCCTTAAATTTAGGGCCATTTCAGCTATTCTTACAGCATGGCCTGCCAGGAATAAGCAGTTCAGAAGAAAGTCATCAAGTCTTAAGAATGTTACTGGACAAGTAAGGGAATTAAGCAAGTGGGATTGTATAAGGGGTTCTTAGTGGATTTTATTTGCTTGTTTTCTTTTTTCAAATAAGAGACTTTTTTTCCCTCACTTATAACATTGGTGAGTTCAATGTAAGCACCGAGACTTTAAGTTCATGGAAGAATATTCTGGTATTATTTCCTTCAGCAGACTCTTTCCAACAGTTCTAATTAAGATTTTCTTCCTCTGTGTGTATGTGTGCACTTTTTTCCATCTGGAGTTAGTGAAACACACATGTATGTACAAGAAAAGCTGAAGGTTGCAGTTTTGTCATATGTTTTTGCCACAGGCTCAGTTGTGACTTAAGGTCAATTGCTTAATTCTCTCTGTCTCAACTCTTCTGACAATTCTTTCCTACCTCAGTGTTGGGAAGCTGGGCGTCTACGTGTTGTGTAAGTGCCTGAGAAATAATAGCCAACATCGTTTGAAGAACAAATGCAACTCCTCTACCTCATCAAATGGACAAGAGCAGAATTCCTTTGATGTTTTAGTACCTTCTAGCTGCTTTAGGTGGATGGTATTTGACTTTGTGGGTCATTTCTTTTTGTTGTTATTTTTTGGTAGATGTGGTGCTACGTATCCTCAGATGATGAAGACAGTTGGCATTCACCCCACCTGTGCTGAAGAAGTTACCAAGTTGCACATTACCAAGCGTTCTGGCCTGGATGCAACAGTCACAGGCTGCTGAGGTTAAATACCATCCCTGGAAAGAAGGAAAAAAAGCACAAAACATTTGTAAAGAAAAGGGGCACTTAAAGTTGAAACAGCTTTAATGGTTCAGGTTACAGGAATCTTTCTTGTCCTCCTTGTAGAAAGCTTTTTCTCACAGCCAAAAAATTTTCCTTGCACCATCACAGTTCTAAAACCAATGTAGTCCTGCTGCAACAAATCTCTAAGTGCCTAAAGCTCTTCTGTTGCTGAGAGCTAGGGAATAATCACAATATTTTATATGTAAATATAACTGAAGCCCATGACATCTGAGGCCATCTGCAAATGAAGCAGTTGTCATTTGGGTTTCCCTGTTGGCACGACTGACTGCCAGCAGAAGTCTCAGGTGCTGGGAATCAGACAGGGCAGCCCTTAGAAGTTTGGTGGGATGCTTTGTCCTGCATGCTTGGATTGCTCCTTACTGAGCCTAATATTGAACACTGAGACTCTGCATTCACTAGTGCAAATGAGTTCCTGGAGTGGGCAACAAAGAGTAAGCAGTCATCTTTGGGTTTTTCCTTTAAAATGTAATATGTGAAGGAATTTAATAGGAAATCACCTGAAGCTGTAGTGCTGCTGGAGGACTCACAGTGGATTAACCAGTAGCAGCCTGGTCACAGTGTTAGGGTGAGGAATGAGAATGAATGATCTCAGAGGTGCTAAAGAAAGAGTTAGATTTTATGGAGGCACATCTGCCTACTCCTGAAATTTTTAATTTAGCTCAGTCCAAACTAAATTGACACATCTCACAAATTACAGCTTGAACAGTGTATACTAAGCTGACAAGTAGATTAAAACCCTCTAATAATCCACCTTATGCAGCATTTTCTGTTTTATAGAATGCAGAAATATGGCTGACACTGAAATATTTTCTTGGTTTGTTTTTAAGACTTTCTTACTGATGAGCTGGAGACTATATCTGAACTGATTTACATCTGTCTTTAATAAAACATGTTACTGAAGGGAACTACATTAAGCAGTGATCCAGAAAAGAAGTGGTCCTGCCCTGAGCAAAGATATAGAATAATCAAATAATCATCTGCAATTTTTTTTTTTTCCCCGTGTACTGGCCCGAGTGAGAGAGCATTACCCTGTCCCAAATTCCTGCTGATTTTCGTGCTCTCCAGAAGGGGGAGGTGCCGGCTCGTCTGTGGCAGGAGAGGAACAAATCTGAGTGAAGCTTCTTGTGCAGAACCCTGCTGAGGAGGAAGCCTGACAAAGGCAAACACAAACCAAACTGCGCTGAATTCCAGTCCCAGTCGCGGCTGAAATATTTTGATGTGCACAGACACAAATTCGTGCACCTTTTACAGCAGAATAGTGCACACTGGAAGAGACCAGCTTCAGGTGAAACAAAATATATCCTTTTTGCAGTTAATTGATATCAATGTTTTATGTGTGGAATTTGGCTTTTTTATTTCAAAGTTTTGAAGAATAATCTGTTCATGCATATAGCTGCTATTTTAATTTGATTGGTATTTCACTGCTGCAGCAACACAGACAAATTGTTGGTTTATATAGTGTGAAATAATTTTTACCATGAGAATTGTACTTGTTTGAGAAACTATTAGATAAAAGAGATCAAAACTTCCTTATAAAATAAGATTTAACAGCATTTATTACATTCTCATTGATGTGAGAATATTAAATTTTCAATTTTTTTTTTTAACTTAAAAAACAACAAAAGAAATCCTAAATGTTTTCTCTACAAATTTTCATTATTTTCTTTGGTCCATGTTTCTGGTCCATAAAATAGGAAGTCATGATACAGTTGGACTCCAAATGGCATTCCCTATCAGATCTGCTGATGCCATTTTTCATCTATGAAATCATCCACAATTTTGTAGTTGACAAGAAATATTTGGATTGGAAGTGTTGTTGAAACAATGCCTGAATTTTGCAGCTGCCTTTAGAAGAAATGATGAAAACTTTGTCTATATTAATAGGTGCATACCTGCACATTCAGAAGTTTCTGTTTTCTTTAATTAAGGGCCTTATGAGTATGATGCAGCCAAAATCCTTGATAGATTTTCATCTATTTACAAAAGAAAAGAGTACAGACTAAATTAGAGTTTCTTAAAATGTTTTACTTAATATTTCAAAATATGGAGATACGGCCTAATAGAGATTTTGCTGTGAGAAACAAGCAAAATTACATAAACATTAACTCTATGTATGCAAGATTTTCTTTCCAGTGATTACCTATTATAGCTCCTTTTGTTTCCCAAAAATGAAAGCATTGGTGTTTAATGTAAAATCTGCTTCTCTTCTCTGCCCTAGCAGTGCATCCAGCAGACAGAGTTGTCTGTCTCTACAGACAAATCAATGGAAAGATGAGTTCATTTCATTCATCATAAAGTTCAAATTAATTATTTGGGACAGCAAATAGAGAGATCTCTAGGAAATGTGAACTCAGTGTACACAGAGTGTGAAACTAAGGCATGTCATGGTTTTCAGAAGAAACAGAACTGCCTTGGTTTTAGAACTGCTGAGTGGCCTGCATGAAATTATTCCTGTCTCTTCAACAGCAGCCTGGTTCTGTTCCTCATTTAATGGAAAATGCTGTTGCCCCCTGAAGTAAAACTAAACATACAATCCCACCTACATAATAATGTCAGAATCAACAGCAAGACAGAATAATGACAAATACTGTGATTGTGCTTTTTTTCCTGAAGGATTCACCAGGGATGGTGCTTAAGAATTGTTTTTAAAAGCCTGACTGATGTAAATTGAACAATTGATGTACCTTGCAATTTACTGATTGCATGTGAAAATGTACAAAAAAAATATAGTCAGGCTTCTTAGGATGCCAGCTGATGAGGATTTGTTTGTCAAACCACACCGTGGTGCAAACAAGTCTGAGCTTTACTGGGTCCCTTACACATGTGATCCCAATATTTATTGTGTTGTGAATTAATTAATGAATAAAGAATATTTTTTTTCTAGTAAGTGTGTGATTGCACTTGTTTAATTTTGTACATATGATTTCTGCTTACAATAGATATATTTTTTAATTTCTTAATGCTGTCTCTTGGTTGAAGTAGGAAAGAAGGAAAAAAAGAAGTAGACAGACTCAGACCTTTTATTAAGGAAATGTTGATACCTCTCTGTATCAGTGTGCAAACTGAATAAGCATTGAGATCTTTCCAGGCTGGATGGCCTCCTATTTTAAATTTAAATTAAAAGAACCTATAGACTCGGTAAGTATGGTTTCAAATATTGTCTTGTTTACTCCAGCTAACGAGGTCTAACAGGTATTTTCATTGTGCCTGAATGCTGATGTGTTTCTTAAAGTCTTGTCAAGGGTAAATGAACTCCCTGAGTGCAGTCAGAGCATTCGACAGGGCTGCAGTATCCACACGAGCTGTTCACTTTGGGGCTTAAACTAGAGCAGAGTGGAGAAAATGCATTGCTACAAAGCCAGTTAGGAGCTGTGGATACTGCTAGGTAAAAATATTGGAAAATTAATAGAGAAATTACTAGCAAAATATATTTAGAACTCTGAGATATTTCTCTGTCAGAAAAGCAAGGGAGTACATTGCTCAGTTCCTCTCAATTTTCTCTGAGTTCTTTAAGTCCACTGATTTTGATGAGAGGTTCCCATTAAGTCAGGGGATCCTGAAACAGACTGGTTTAGTATGGCCTCAGTATATGCTCTGGATTTGATGCCAGGAATGATTGTTGACTTTACTCTAAGTAAAGGCATTTCTATTTCTGCATTTTTAATCTGTTTTAATTTCCTGAAATATTTAATTGCAGGTTCTAACTAATTAGGATAGCAAGTAACAGTAGCTAAAAAAGGGAATAAGGTAAGCATAATTCTTGATTATTTTTTGCTTATTTTCATATACCAATTAACCCCAAAGCAAAAAGAATAACAGATGAGCATACAGGCAGAAGAAATTGGGAATAGAATTTAATGCATTATTTATATTATAGCTTATGATGGCTTATTCTCAAGGTGTTGTGTACAATTAAGATTTGCCTTTTCCCATTTCCGAATGTACTGTATTTTGTTACATCTACTGAAAATTGTTTCTACAATTTAGATTATTCCAGACCAGGAGCTGTAAAAGCTACTTCAGTACAACAGGTACACATTTTTTTGCTAGTACAGTTATTCAGATAAAAACATAAAAACTATGGATGCCATAGTGTTTCTAACCACAGCAGTTGAGTATTTTAAAGACTTTTGAGTTCGAAGAGTTCTCTTCAGAGGCTCATGTCTGTCCAACAAAGGAGGCAATTCTGTGCCCATATAAATTGCCATTTGTCTGAATGCCAGTGACATCAGTGTACTCAGAGTTAAGGTTGGCCATTAATTTCAGTGGGATGCAAGTATGTGTCTTAAGTGCTTTGTTAAAGGGGAATCAATATAAGCATATGCCAAAATGTCTTTCATTATTACAGTTGGGGAACAGGCTGCAATTATGATTCAAAACATAAAAGGTACAATAGACATCTATGATTAGGCAATGAAATATGCCTTTAATAAGCACAGTGCAGACAGTTTGTTTTGCAATACGTAAACTTGTATAAAATTCATTGACTTTTTCATTCTTTCAGATCTGTGAGCTCTCTTTTAAGAGAGGTTTTTTAGTTTAATGCACAAAGTTTTCCTGATGTCCTTCCAGCAGAAAGGCTGGGTTTGTATGCATTTATTCTAGTGCCAAACTTGGATTTTACTGAGAAAAGAGGAAACAGCAGAGCAGAGCTTTTTTCTTGGTTTTTCTTTTTTCCCTTTTTTCCCAGGGCAGCATGCAACATATATGCTATAATTACTCTAACTGATTTTTTTTAAAAATGGAATATTTCTGTCCACTACATGTCAAAGAGCTAATTATGTTTCCGTTGTGGTACTCAAAGTCAATATTGTCAGCTCTTCTTAGTTCTAATCCTCTACATTGAATTTTGATGGGCCAGGTGAAATATCCCCTTCAGCACCTTACTGCAATTCTTGTCAATCATCTTGCCATGAAAAACATGCATATTACAAAGGCTTTGGCAACACTGCATCTGATTTCAGTCTTTAATCTTATATGCACCTTAAGAAAACATCATTCCAACTACTGACATTCTGTTTGGGACATGAATGGGATCCTATTTGCTGTGGGAAACCAAAGAGAATTATCTAATCTTTAATGGATATAATGGAACTCTGGCCATCACAGTGAAAAGGCTTAGTAAACCACAGATCTAGAAAGAAGACAATTATGACGGTGAACTGATGAAGAAATTAAGCAGAAGGTCTCAGGTGAATAAGTAAGAAAATGCATATTTATTTATTTATTCATAATGTAATTGTAAATGATCTTGCTTCAGGCACTGTTGGACTGAGAAGGGTGTCTGTTTTTGGAAGCCCTAGACTTTCTGTGCAAGGAATGCTGCTCACTGTAGTCCATTTCTCAGCATGGTACTGTGTGTGCCACTTTCTTTGTTGTTTCTTATAGACAAGATCTAGCACATCTAAAATCTTCTGGTCCTACAATGGAAAATTAACATCATTCCCTAAGAAAGCTGGAATATAAACTAATAAGGCAGGTTTCCAGAATCTGATTGCATCAGTCAGAAAGATACAGTATGAAGAGAAAAGTGGATATTCCCTGGGGGAGAGTGTGAAATGAAGACCAGTCTTGTTTGAACAAGGTGCTGTGCATTGTTAGCTGGGTAGAGATATTGGGAGTTGCAGCCTGTCAGAACCAGCATCTCCAAGGAGGGGGTGGGGGAAAATTTTTCCAGGTAGAAGTCTCAGCATTTTGTAACACAGTATGTCCAATATTTTAATACATTTCTTTAAGGAAAGTCTTTATGCTTTGTGAAAGATGAACTATACCCTTACTGCACCTCCTGCCCTGTTTTCTTTTGGATCATGCAAAGACCATGGGATTTTTCTGTCCTCCTTTCCTTTACTTTAAAGCAATATGGGAATAAGGCTTGTTATTCCCTTGTTTCAGCATAAAGCCAAAGACCAAGATCCATTTACTTAAATCTTTCACAAGGAGACTCTTTTTCCCAAGGCTCTGCAAGGAATTAGCTAGGTAGTAACATAACTCAAAAAAAAAATCTAAGCTATAGATACCTTTTCAGTCCTTGTCTGTTAGAATATTATGTAACTCCAGTAAAATAAAATATCAAGGGGAAGAAAATAGTGAAAAAAGACAAGCTTTAGGCTTTAAACAAAAATTGAGAAAAGAAATAAATGTTCCCTTCTTTGTTGGCTCCTTGTGAGGAAAGGCCCAAATGCGTTTTTCCATGGTGTACTCTCAACAAAAGAGTTAAAATTGAAAACTTGTTTTACTTTTATCTTTTTCTAATGTGTGAGTGAACTGTAATGCAGCCAACCAATATTCTGTTCACACTGTGTCAGAGCAACAGGTTAGAAATCAGCTTTTAGCTTTATGTAGGAGGTTGAGCTTAGCAATCTATCTAAACACCTTTGTTCAACAGGGACAAAGGATTGAGCTTTGGAATTTTTATTTAATCTTGATGATCTTCCTTTTTTCCTCTCCCTCAAAGGATCAAGAGGAAACGCATTAATTTTCAACTTCACACGAAGGCAAGTTGTACAAACACAGCTGAAAACATCAGGAAACACAAGCATTTTCCTTGGAGAAATGGAGTCAAGTAATGTTCTCCGGGCAGCAGACTCCTGGATAATTGGGAAATGTTGTTAGGCACAGCAGTTTGGGCAGCAGGATGTTCACACTCTTCAGTTTCACTGTCTTAGGTGAATGACTCCTGTAATGTAGAAAGCAGAAATTATTAACAATGTGACAGGAAGTAATTTAAAGAACACGGGCTGCTTTGGAAACTTAAGAAATGGCTCTTAAATTGTCAAAGGGTATTTTTAAAATTCATTTAATTTGCACCACACTGAGATCTAATTAAATCATGGCAGCAGCTTTTGATTTTTGCCTCTTTATTTTACATTGAGTTTATTTCTTAGACATATTTCAAACAGGAGAATAATGAGAGGTTTCTTGGCATTTCAGACTTTGCTTGCATTTCTGTCCTTGTTCATTCTACGTATATCCAGAGTTATAGGGTCAAGATTTCAGTTCTGTTTCTTAATTAAGGATTTAATATTTATCCTTGAATTTTTCCTCATTCCACCTTTTTGCAAGAGGCTTATTCTATTTTACTTAGCTACTTTTAACCTAATTTAAGTGTTAATGAGTGAAGTCCCTTTTGATGGGGTAGGAGTCCAGTCTATTCATAAGAGAGCATTTTGGGATTTTCTGCTTGCATCTTCCTTTTACTCCCAAGTACTTTCCGAATCTGGAAAGGCCATATCTCCAGATGAGGCAATTCTAAATAGTCATGTCCATAGCTGTGGTATTGTCCCCCTTGAAGAAAGAGAGACCAGCCACTTGTGAGTGTTTACAGCTGGACCTTCTGAAGGGCATCATCTTTCCTGACAAAATGCATCAGGTTCACAAGCTGTGACAGCAGTGCCTCTGCATTCCCATGACAGTGGCAAAGTGGAATATCTGATGAAATTTGCTTGTGAAATGCAAGGCTGCCTTTTTTGTCACTGAGGTTATTGAGAGAGAACTTTGAGGTCTTGCAGTTTTTGTATTGAGTAGCAAACTCTCAAAGTGCAAAAAGCTACCCTGGAGTGATGAAATTGTTCATGTGTGGGCTTAAACATCCTTGTGAGGCCACCTCATTGTCTTATGCTCTAATTCTGGAAGTCCTAATATTTCCCAAGTTCACAAGTTGGGTGAACATTTGCTTTAAGCCATTGTGTTGATCCCTAGGAGCAGCAGAGGGGGGTGCCCCTTGGATCTACATTATTGATTGAAGCACTCTCCCTCACTGTACTTCAGTGAAGTGTAGCCAAGAACAACAAGATAAGAATTAATGTAAGTGACAAGGGAGTTCCTCAGACTCTGCCAGTGCACATTAGCCTGACTGAAGAGAAAAAGAAGCTGATACTTGAGTCTTTTGAGTTGGGAAGGGTCTGGTCAGTCCTTGAAGGGGAAGCACATGAATGGCCCAGTTGTCATCGCATTTTATTTTTCCTCCAGCTTTGACTAATGGTGCATTTCCTCTGGCCTCCCACGGGCCATCCGTGGCTGACTTGCTCTGTCACTCTTCACATGGAGTCGCTGCCTTTACTGTCCACGCTGTTCCCATGGCGGGAACCCGGTGTCCTCTAAAGAAACGCACAGGCACAAACCATCTGTCATTCTTGCACTCCTCTTTCAAGCCACCACTTCCCAAGTTGTGTGGCCTTGCAGGCTGAAAGCAATCTGCCTCCCCCTGCATGCCTGGAGTACATGCCAGCTCTCACCCCACTTGATAAGGGACCTCCCCACACTCTGCCTGTAAAAATACTAATGGGCATCTCCCTGTTGATAACCAGCTCTGCCTTTTATTGTGCTCACGGGGTGATAAGTTGTCTGGATCAACACGGAATTGTCCCTTTCTCAGGCAAAGTTATTAGGGTCAAATTAGGTGTGAGTTGGGAAATTAATCATTGCGACCACAAATAATTTTTAATGTGCTATGGATGAGGGAGAAAAAAAGAGATGAGAAGAGGAAATTACTGTAGGGCACAAAGAACCAAAGTGGTGGGGAAGGAGGGAGGAGGGAATGGCTGGCAGTGCTGTACAGAATGTTGAGCTAGGCCTGTAGGCTGTGCTGGATTTGGTCTCGTGCACCTGTGGACTGTGAAATGATAGAACAAGGTTCTTTAATGTCATTTGAGAGTCTGAATTAATCCATACACAAGAATGATATCTTAGAGAGAGGAAGATAGCTGACTTTGCACCAGAAACACTGCTTTTATGCATATGCAGGTTGGTTAGATTCCTTGCACATCTCCAGATAATCTGAATCATGTGAATCTACTCTGCTGGAAATGAGTAAAGCAACCTCTACTGAAAAGCCTCAATTTTGTTTTCTGGGGTGAGAAGCCTGAGTTTTGTGCTGAGAATACAAATCTGAAGGTGTGCTGAATTTGCTTGGAAATGCTGCAAAGCTATTCTCATTTCCTGTAACTCTTGCAAGATTGGCTCTTTTCCATGGCTAAGCCCCAACTCTTAGCCAGAATGAAGTGGCAGGAGAAATTCACTCTCTCTTTCATCTTCTAGTGTATCTAGGAAAGCAAGAACCAAAACTTTAAACCATTAATTCCTAAGTCTGTGACTCGATTTGCTGCAGTAGAAACTTTTTTTAAGGGTTTTGTCTTCTCTTACCAAAACTAATTGTTAATTGCATCTTCTTTTCTCCAGCCACTGCCACAAGGAATGACTGCCTTCTGTGCTGATGACAGATCTGCCCCTCTGCTATCAGACACCGAGCTTTTGCCATCTCAGTTTCCTAAGAATTGCCTCTGCCTGGGAGCCAGTGGAGCAGCCGTGTTGGGGGCAAAGCAGTTCTCCAAGGAGGAGGAGGATGATGATGGATGACAGAGTGATTCCCTTCCACATGGCTGGGGCACTGAGGTTTTGTTAATTTTTTTTATCTCCTCCCCAATATCCTCCTTTTTCTGCTCTGAATTCTTAAAACAAATCTTGGCTTTGCTGTATGAACAACACACAGATGCTATAGTGACTGGAAAAAACATTTTATGGCACAGGATGCAATGCATCCTTTGGTTAAAATTGCCAAGAAAGAGATAACTGCTACAGGTGGCAGAGGCTGCTGGATTGCCATCAGAGGCTACACAAGGAATAAATGTAAATGCCTCTTCCAAAGTTTTAGTGTTTGCACCAGTGACACTGCTTCTTTTTCTCTCATTACTGTCATGTGTGTGATTTTGCTCCAGTTCTCATACTGGCCTTGCTCCTGTGCTTAGGGAAGAATCAAGTCTGGCATTCCCACTGACACTGAGGTTTTCTTGGGCCTTAGGGAATGGGTTTGCAATGATGTAGCTACACTGGCACAAAACTCTTCCCTTGTACCAGCACAAAGCAAAGTTTGTTTGGAAGCAACTTGCTCTGAAAAATATCTGCAAGCAGTATAGATGTCCTCATGGAGATGGGTTCTCAGGACTGGATCTCAGCCATGTTGAGAATCAGCTTTGTGTTGATGTACTTCCCTGAAATATTCTTTAATAGTTGAACAGTCTTGAGCAGAGATCATATTTCCAGTTTGGGATTCCCTTTATGCATCTTTCATTAATACAGGGATTCTCCGCAATCAGAGACCAGCACCGCAGAACAGCTGGATCCATTTTGGTTTGACAAGGGGCATGGGCATTTTTTTATATATATTTATGGCTTTTGTGAACATTCAAAATGCTTTTTATAAATATTAAAAATAATCAAGGGTTCTGGAAAGAATTCATCCTGCATTACCGTCATCTGCGGGAGTTCTTCCATCTTCCTCTAGAAAATGTATTACTAGCTGACACTGTGAACTAACTGGTCCAGTCTGGGAATTCCTAGCTACAGCTTGAGGAAAAGGGAGGCTGTGAAGGGAATTGGTATCTCTTGATCATCAGAGAGAGCAAATACAATACAGGCGGCAGCCTGGCTGCCCCTGGAGCAAGTCAGAAGCAAGAAACTTGCAAGCAGGCACCTCAGAGAGCTCCCCAGAGTTTTGCTTTGCCTGCTGCACCCGCTGTGGTTACTTGGTAGGTTACTTGCCCTGCTTGTCTTGAGGTAGCTGGAGTTGAGGCATCTGTTTCCCATTTAGAGCTTGGAGGATGCCCAGGTCTGACTTGGCATGCTGTCTGCACTGGGCATCAGCAGTACAGATGTGGAAACCACAAACCCGATTAATATGAGCCTAGAGTAAAAACTCAAATAAGCTTATAAATAAAACCAGACTTGCAGATTATTTGTTTCCATATTAGTCTATAATAGACCCTACTCAATATGTTTGTTTTATTTGGTTTGGTGACCGACATAGGTATTTATATTTCCAATAAAAATTTAAATCAGAATACAACAGATGAAGTAAGCTTAAATTATTTCTGCAGAAGATGATTGCAACTGTCTGAAGCATGTAATTCCTTACATGAAATGTTAGCCTGCTTTGAACAGAGATGTGACAGACTTCTCAGTATTTAATTTACCATTCCATCATAGCTCCATATCCTACATTTGTATATTAAAACAGACTCCTAAATGGACTCTAATCCTCAATGAATAATCCAGAGGTGTTGGATGGCTTGGTGGGTTTAATTCTTGGTATAAGCACCATCTGTGTGATCTTGAGTGAGTCACTCAATGATCCCCATGTCCTAGTTTAAAGTGGTGACTGTCCTTTTATCCCTGCCAGGTTCCTGCTGAGCTCTGAGTTGGATGACCTCAGGTGCTCCTTCCCAGTGCAACTTCAGCTGCTCAAGTGCAGGTAATGAAACCATCCAGAGAAGAGAGTTCCAAAGAACCTTCTGAGAAGACTCTTCAGCAGTGCTGAGAGACATTTTACTCAGTGGAGCAGATTTCTTCCTGGGAACTGATGGCTCTTAATCCAAGGGTAAGATTACCTTGATTCAGCTCCATTTAAGCACAGCTGTACCAGAAAAACTCAGTGCTTCAGCAGCAGTAGGACATGTAGTTTATTCTGCCTGCATTGTGAGACTCAGGGACACCTGCACAAAGCCTGACAAATCTCTGAGGTGAGGCCTTGCACACATCTGTGCTGAGCAGTATCTCCAGGTGACCAATGAGGCCTGCCTGGCTTTCAGACCCTACCATGGTGACAAGACAGGAATTGTGCCTTACTCCCCTAAACCTCCTAAACAGTAAATAGAGGGAAATAAGCATTTCCATGTGCTGGTTTGGATGTCGTGTGGGCTATCAAGGGAGCATAAAGTTCCCAAAGGGATGAACTTGAGCCTTGGATAAGTACTTGCAATGATTTCTTTGTGCTCATGAGGCTCTAAGACAAATGAATAAACAAACAATGCTCTCTTCCCATCTCTGCCTTACAAAAACATAAGGGAGAAAAACTTTTACACCCTTTGTTAAGATGTCAATGCCAGAGTAAAAACACCAGCCATTATTCCATTCAAATGTCCAGTTTTCATTTCCAATTGTTTCTCTGGAATCCCTTTTTTTCTTCCCCTTCAACTGGTTGAGCAATGGCCGTTTCTTATAAAACAAGTCTTCAGCTTGGTAACAGTCCTGACTTCTCATTGTTTGAAAAGCAAGAAGGTCACTCAAAGTAAACTCTCTTGTGCTAGATAGTGTTTTTCCACTTGGAGATGTTGGAGGGCCACTCTGTGCTGTCAGCCCAGAAAGGCCAGAAGATGCCTTCAGACTCCCCAGGTGCTTTAGTGTTTGTTTTCTAATGTTATTGCACACACAATATAATTAATATTATGTCCAAAGCTTGTCTTTATAAATAGAGTCAACACATCTAACTTATTAGTCAACCACTGGGAAAAAGGAAAGGATTAAGTCAACAGTGTGAGGAATTAACCCTTTTCATTGCCCAGAGAAGAAATCAAAGATGATACAACCTCTTGAAACTGCAAAAGGGACTTGATTATTTTCTCTCACAAATTAGTAGAAATATTTCCTCTCACTTTGACACTCAAATATAAGAGGTGTCCTGCAGGACTCAGAAAAGACTGGTGACTTACTGGTGATTTTCTTTCTCATGGTATATGCTATTGAAGGGCAGGAAATTTCCCTCCTACCCACCTTCTTTTTTTTCAATCTCCATTTCCCTGCAGGCTGCCTCAGGTACTGGGGTAGCCTTGGCATGTAGACACAATTAGAAATAGAGGCGAGACTGCACGGAGCAAAGTGTCCAAGTGCTGAGTGAGTGCCCAATGGGCCGTAGCAAAATGCACAACCAAGTCAAAGAAAAATGGAAAATATTCCATAAAATTCATCTTTGCATCCCTTTTTCCTCTCTTGATATATGGCCCCTTATTCACAGCTGCCCAGGCCCTGGCCCGTGTGTAAATATGTCAGTGCAGCAATGAGACGGAACACGGGCGCAGCAGCGCCAGCGGCTGCTCCCAGATAAAACACTGAGCTGGAGCCCAGCACTTTATTGTAAATAAAGATCAAGGCAAAGCAGCAACATTTCTGTTCACCTCCAGCCTGCCAAGGTTGCTAGTGCAGCTCCTTTCACAACTACCATATGTCCACGTGGATTTCCCCTTCCAGACAGGGACGTGTTCCTCTTCTCACAGCTCTGTGGCCTTTGCAAGCTCCCCGATACTTCCCATGTGTTGCTTTACAGTGACCTGGAAGCACTGGTGGCAGATGGGACAAGGGGTGGGCATGGAGGTGAATTTCCAACTGTTCTGCTCCATCTGAACAGTCCCTTTGTGGGCCTGAGACCCGTTAATGCTTAGTTTGGGTCTCCTCAGCAGAGGGCACTGGGTCCTGTGAGTGGGAATTGATGCTGGGAAGCACGAGGGTCTGATCACTTTTGCAGATGGACTGATTTTTTTTCCTTTTGGATACTGGTGGTGTGGAAGAGAAGTCTGCATCTCTGTCAGCTATATGCTGATTGACTGAAAGAAAACCATGGCATGTGTTAGCAGATGATAAACTTGTCCTTTACATATATTTTTTTATTTTAATTAAAGAGGTATCTACAAAAACCAGTTATCTGGAAATCAGGTTGGCTAAAGTAGCAGCCTTCTGGCATCCTTCTGAAGAGTAACACCAGCCAGCTGACACAATGGAGAGAGATGCAAACACCTACAAACTAGAGCCTGAACAGCCAGGCTGCAGTGAAAACTGATTGAATTGTTCAGGCTTGTTGCTGCAGCCCACAGAGAAAATACAGCAGTGGTCTGAGGAGAGCTGCCTGGATCAGGGAGTTTATCCTTCTTTGTAGCCCTTGATGCAAAGTCCCCAGAATTTCAGTATAAATTTATTATTTTTTCAGTGGGTTCATCTTGTTCTCAACAATACCCACAAACAATGCACTGTCAATCCACTCCACTGTCCTTTCATCACTGAGTTCCATTTGCCGTCTTCTGGGATTTGCATTTTCCTCACTCATGGCTCTGATGAGCTGTAAGCCAGAGGGACTAACAAAAAAAATTAGGAATATATTCTTTTCATATTATTTTTTAAGTTAGATGGATCTCATGCATGTATGTTATAACAGAACTCTTTTAATAATAAAAGTTTTAATACTAAAAAAGAAAATATATTTCAAAAACTTGCTAGGTCTTCATCTGGCACTACTCTAATACGTTGAAGATTTAGCACAATTTACCCATAAAATCAAGAATAAGAATTCATTCTCCATACTGACAACTACTGACCTAAGTCCTTGAGCTGACCTAGGATGCTTCACATTAGATGACTGCTCCAAATGCAAGAAAATTGAGTACTACCACAATATAGGCTTTAGTTCTGCAGAAAAAAAACTACAAGGCCATGCTGTCTCCCAAAAGCAGCTAGTCATTATTCAGGGCTTTATACTTCTATAGCAACACCTCACCACACCCTAGCATGTGCCAGACCCTAACTAGAGGTTAAATGTGCTGGAAAATGTGGCAGTAGCTTCCAGCATTAGCTGATTCCTGAGCTTATTAGAACTCAGGCATGCCTGCCTTGCAGAGCAGCAAGATCAGTTTCAGAGCTGGGAGAGAGGAGCAGTTTTTCTCTCACACACCCTCTCTCCACAAGTCTGAGCCTCTGCCTTTGCCTTGGCAATGCAGCACATGGTTCAAGGGCTGCCCATGGCCTGTAGTGCTGTGCCACTGTTCCCATTTACATCAGATAAAAGGTATGATGGCTACGGCTTGGAGGTTTGATCTTATTTTATTAAATAGGTCAGCAGGCCCTAGCAGTTGGCAGCCATCTCCAGTCCCAGAGCTGTGTGATGAAAGGCCAATATCATGGCAGGCTCCAGTGTATCTTTTTATCTGTCCTGCCTGGTACAGCATGTTCCAGGTGGAGACTGGCAGGTGCTGGTGCTAAACCCTGCCCTACTGCTGTTCCCTGGTGACAACAGCAGGAGCCTGTGTTCAGGCCCCAGCTCCCTCTGACTGCCATGGAACTGTTGATCCCATCACAGTTCTTTAAAACATTGCAACTTTCTGACCCAGGCATGTTATTCTGGGAAGGGAGAAGCTCCTTTGCAAACAGAGGTGCTCTTGAAGTGCTTGCTGTAGTTTTCATTAAGCAAAACCAAGTCTACATTTTGCAGCTTCACTTTCCACTGCAGAAGCCTGTTCCTGTACCTTCATTTTTGGTACTGTACATCATTATTCCTGAACACCACTCAGCAGAGAAGTAGGTAAATTATGAACTTGGCTCTAAGTTTTGCTCAGTAGCAATTCCCCTTAGCAGTTTTAAAGTGTGATTTTAATTTTTTTTTTATCAGTTCCTTGACAGGTTAATGGGGTACATGGACAGGAGACTTCTGCTTTATCCCCTGCAGCCCTGACAATTTGGGGTGTTGCCTGGCTCACCTAGACGTGACAGGAAGGAATAACTTGCACTTCTCCCCAGTGATTTCCTGATGCTACTGGTGGATTACAGATGTGATTCACTCCAGAAGGTACTGCTGAGTGCCCCCAGGTATCTGATCTGCCAAGCAAAGCTGGTAGCATCAGGTCCATGAGAATTCCCTCTCCTGAGGAGAGGCCAGTGCCAGCCCTGGGACCTGCCATCGAGCAGTGCAGAGTTTTGTTAGAAGCCAACTGAAAACGTGGTGCTGTTATTGTGTGACACCAGCTGAAACAAAAGCCAAACGTTGATGAATGTCTGATCCTAAAAGTAAACAGTTTGATTTTTTTTTTCCTTTGCAAGTCAGGGGCCCTCTAGGGTTTTATCTGATTTTGGCAATCTCCTGCACATTTTGGGGCCTGGAGCATGGTTTTAATTGTTACATCACAAAAGTTGCCAAATAATGTTGGATGCTCCTTAAAAACTCTCTCAATTTTATGGAACTTCTCAACGGCTTGACTAATACAATAATTACTGGAACTCGGCTATGTTGCCTAGTGGCAAATGGAATTTTTTCATAATGATCCTGTCTGTCGTTAATAGCAGGATTTGTTCTTTCTCTCAGCGGGAGAGAGGCCAGAAAGCCATGGTATCTGTCTTTTTTAATGACAGCCAACAGCAAACGGATAAAATAATCAATTATATCCACAGATAGGTAGATAAAGTATAATTTATCATGTCAAAAACAAAAATGTTTTTAATTGGGCTGTTAATCATTTTGTAATTTTAACTAAAGAGATGGGGACTCTGCTTTGTGCTCAGACATCACTAATATTTCATACAACATTTGCTGATCTTATTATAGCTTTAATAATAGTGTTTACCACTAACTGCCAAAATCTAAAATACAATTTCTACTCTCATTAGCTGGAGCCTTTGCAGCTAGAAAAAGATGCCCTTCCCTTTTATTTTTTTTTTTTTCCTCTAGAAAGATCCAGGAGATAAAAAAGGGAGGGGGCAGTGTACTAATCAGCTGTAACAGTTTCTGAAATACGCTCATCTTTTTGTTTGATTAGAAGTACCCATACTTCAACCAACAAACATGTTACAGAAATGAAGGGGTTGGTTTTTTTTCCAGCAAAGCATATAAAGAGATTAGTGTAACACAGCAAAATCTGGAAGCTTGGAGTTTTGATTTCTAGCCACACCTGTGTTGTCTTATGGGAAGCTGGGCAGATAATTTAATCCCTCCCAACTTGTTCTCCATGTCTGTAATGTTGGTATTAGATGGCTGCATCATCAGTCTGCTGTAGAGTATGCAGGTGTTGTAAGATACATGAAAACTTCTAATAAAGATAGCAAACATCTGGCTGGCTGACTGCAACAGCAGCCTCTCTGATAGCTACTTCTTTGAGGAAGGAAATGGGAAGTTTATGGCTGGACCTAAATCTTCCTCATATTCTGAGTGAAAATGTCATCTGATTTCAGGATCAGTGAGGAATCATCTAGCAGAAAAATCTCTCAGCACTGGGTATTTGGCTGTCTACTCTTTTGTTATTAATCCTGTATGCCATGAGCAGATGCCCTGTGTGTGACCAGATCTCTGTTTTACCCATAAATTCTATGTTAAAAAAATGCTAGCCATGCTAAGAAAAGAAATGTGACTCTTGACCACCCCTTTGCCTCAAGTACACTGAAATTACTTCCCTCATTCAGAAGCGTTTCATAGAAGGAAATTAATCTCCATTCCTTTAAACTTGGTTTCCTTCTGAACAGCTCTACTTTCCTTAAAGCAAGATCCAGCCTCTAGAGTACCTGCCTGCGAGCAGAACATGCTCTTAAGGTAGTTTGGCAAGAGCAGATTTCACTTTCAGTGTTACGGTGGATGTTTTTGGCTATGAGTTTAATTTTACGTTCATAGCATCTCCCAGTGATGTGTTTAACACAGAGGGGGGCAGAGCTGCTCTTCCTGTAACTGAATCTGTCTTGGGTGTGGGGCAAATTTAGTGGATTGAGTGGGTTTTTTACAGGCCTAATGGCAGGATTGAGGCTGTATTTATACTGAGAAGCAAAGAGGAGAAGCTCTGGGGCTGGCTTGCCCAAGCATAAATAAAATGGAGGTGCAGGAACATTCAAAAAGTTCCCAGAGAGTCACGTTGCACAACTTAATGGGCCTGGTGCCTTCACCTGTGCCAATTTTATGTGACTCTTAACTCTGGTCTTAAATAAAAATGAGACTTGCTCTAATGACATCAACAGCCTTCAGTGAAGAAAATATGCTGCTACTTTGATACAGATCCCCTTTTCAGGAGGACACTGTAGACAGCCAACACTCTTTTTCCCATCTGGTTGGTGAATGTTATGATTCCCTGCTCAGAACTGTGGCCTCAACAACAATCCTCAGCTTTCAGCATTACAGTAGATGATTTTATTAAGAATATGGTTATCTGCTGCCCCTGCTTTTACCACCTTGATTTTACTGTCCCTCTCCATTACATGAAAGGATGGAAGAGGGGGGATGTGAGTTGGCTGGGGGAAGGGAGACAATAGCATGAGCAGGGGCTTAAATGAACCAGCTGTTATGTGTGAAGTATCTCCTTTCTAATTGTTTCTGTTGGAATTCAGGGGGGAAAGGCATTGGCTTCAGTTAATTAATAAGGCAGGACTCACATAAACTCCAGCTGTGAGCACAGGACTAGTCTTTAAAGGATAAGCCCAGGAGGTGGGGCAGAGAGTTTGATTTCCTTGCACTAAATCCCATCACATGCTGCTGGTTCTGTGTGTGTCCACTTAAGCCTTTTGGTTGGCCTGCCTGAACCAGACATGAGGGATCTGTTGCTGTCCACGTGCCTCACCCCAAGAAAAATGATCTCTCCTCAGAAATCAAAGGTGTGAGGCTATGTTTCAAGCAAGGGGTGAAACTGCTGTGTTTTCACTCGAGTTTGGAATCCCTAAAGAGTGGGAATGTTTGGATCAAAGGTTTTTTCCAGACTTAACAGAAGCTTGGGCTTTTGCAGCTGGACACAGATACAGGTTTGCCATTTGGTTCTCTTTTCTGTCTAGTTCCAGAGGGTTGGGATTTGGCATCCTGTCAACATCTCTCTCATCTGAGGCCTGCCTCAGGAGCTTTGCTGGAAGGGTAGCACTGATGGGGAGTTGTGCAGCTGATGCCTCCAGACCATGTCCAAAGGCCATTTTACAGTTGTCTCTTTGAGAACAATGCCCAGTTCATTTCATTTTTTATTTTTTTTTTCTGAGAAGAGCTCAAAAAGATCAGGACTTTTTCTGAGTTAGGAGACAATGTCCCTAAAACCCACATGAAAGTGCAAATGCCACAGTGTTTCTTCTTTTGATCCTGCTCCAAGTCTTGCTGCCATGGGACATCCCCCACCACCAGTGCAAGGTCCTTCTCAGAGAACAGCTGGGGGTCTGTGCTGAGACAAAAGTTTCCCACTTCCCATGGGAGGGCATTTCTGCATTTCAAAGCTTGTTGTTTAAGTGTGTTATGTTAGGAAACAGTGGAATGAAAATAAAAAGGTGGAGGGGATGTTCCTATGTGGTTAATAGCCTGCTTTTCCTCACTGACTGTGGAGGGAAATGAGCTTCCTGCTCGAGGTGAGATGTCATTTTCTGGATGGAAACCTTTGTGTCCTGGCTGGCCTGCTCCTTTCAGTGCCACAGCTCAGGGGAGGACTCTCCCAGTGTGACTGCTCTCCCTCCCAGCACTCTCCTTTCCCAGCACTTTGCTCCTGCCTTGCATCAATCCTGGTGCTGCTCAGGTGAGTGGTGGGGTCAGCACAAGGGAGGGGACAACACCATGTGGCTGCAAATGGGTTGGGAAAGGAGAAGGGCTCATTTTGGCACAGAGAGCCCAGATGTTCTCATCATACCCTTCTTCACACAGCCTCAAGGCTCAAGCATCCAGGAGAATTTTGGCATTTCACTGCTGCAGATCTTAGCGACAGCTCAGCCTGGTGTGGGACCAAACTCACACATCAGTAGCCCCAGTCCCCTGGGCTGGCCGTGCTGAGATGAATTTCCACCCAAAGAGAAACAACTCTTGGGTGTTACAGCACGTTTCCAGGCAATCGAGGTGGGGCCTCGCTTTGCAAAGATCTCTAAACAGCTCTTTGTCTCCTCGGTTTCTCTTCACCCCGAACGTGTTGCTGTTTTCAGAGGTGGTTTCAAAGTGCTGATTCACAGCCACTAGCTGTATTGTTTTATCTGAGGAGATTAAGGCTGAGAATGTTGTGGTTTTGTAGTGAAAAGACTCCATTGGAAATAGCAGCCTATTTGACACGAGACTGTTATTTATGCTCAAATAACCATCTTGTTTAAAGATGAGGAGTCTTTTATTTTTTTCCTTTTCAGGTTTAGATCAATCATGTATGAAGACAAACTCCCACTCAGCCTCCCCGGCCCCTAATACTTTCATTTCAGTCTTCTTCTGCTCATTACTTTATGATTTTGTCCTTGACTGGAACATTTCTCTCTTGCTCTTCTTTACATGCACCATTAAAGAAGGAAAGAACTTACATTTAAAGCTCAAGACTTGTGTAACTCTTAAGCCATAAATAATGTTTTCTACAAATTCTAAGATTATTAAATCCTTCAAGTTAGCCTCCCTCTTATTTTACAGCTCATCTGATTAGAGGGGACATACTCTTTTTAAACTTGATTTAACTATTTCTGTTTTGCTTTTGCAAGCAGACATGAGAAAACAGGACCTGGCTGGATGCACTGCTGATCAGAACACTTGCAAACAGGAATGCAAAAAGAAGCTTGTAGCAAGAGAACTCGTTGATATGGCAAAAAACCTCCAGAGACGCCCTGCAATTCTTGAGATGTAATTAACTTTCTAAACACAGGCAAGTCTAAAAGCAAATCTGTTTATCTAAAATCTGTTTATCTGAGGAGATAAATGCAGTCAAACTAGACTTTTCTGTAAGGGGCTGACAGGCACAAAATCAGAGAAGGGAATACTTTAGTGTGAGGAGATAGTTATGCTCAGGTAGTGACTGATTTTGGGCAGCTGTGGGAACTGATCCATTGGGCACTGTGCTTTGCTTTCCCATCTCTGGCTTCTGTTGATGCCAGGCTTGGGCTTTGCTGAGCCAGGCATCAACTTTTCCCTACAAATGCAGCCAAACCAGCTGCTGCAGTTTGCAGAGATCCTGACACTGCAACAATGAGCTGCACTTCTGCTTGATGAAACCTTCTGAGCACTTCTGTATAGCCTTACCAGAGACAAAGTGAGTGAAAAGTGCTGAAAAGCACTTTTAGACAGCCTAAACACTGAAATTAGTTCCTCCAGTTAGTCCCTGGTCATCAATGAGGCAAATGCTTCTGCCTCCTGGGCCAGACAGGCCAGTGTTTTAATGGTAGGCATAAATCTATTGCATTTTTCTCCTTGTGACCTAGCATATTCTGTCAGGCCAATGCATGCTCCAGAGAAGGAGTAGAATTTATGTGTACAATAAAACAATAGTTTCAGTGGTATCAGCTGTTTGATGAACTTTAATATACATTTGCTATAAAACAGGCAGAAATTACCAGAATATAATACCCAAATAAAATCCATGATCCATTTGCACGACAGATCTTCAATTTACTCACATTCATGTGAAAGAGACACATAAAAATGATATCCATGCTTAAAATCACTTAAAAGCAGTCTGAAAGACCCCACAGTTGCAAGTGATACCTCAGTACTTAGCCAATACTCATGTTTCGATGGCTTTGCCTTCATGATTCTTCCAGTGGTTCCTTTATGTTTTCTGGTATTTTGCCAAACACCTGTGAATCAGTGCACAACAAATATTCCTGCCATTTAATTTAGCCTTGCACAGAGAGGCTATATTAGGCCTGATGCAGACCTAATCCCAAACCTCTAAAGAGGTTTAAGGCACTCTGGTTTCACCTAATCCCGAAACCTAAACCAGAATCATTGAAAACCTCCATAACACCACAGGAATGGGCAAATAGTGAGTTTCCACTATGAAATTATTAAAAGGACACAGTGTATCTTTTGGATTTGAGACCTAAAGCTTTGCCTAAGGAGCTTGGACTGTCCACAATAAAAGTGTTTATTTTGAAGTTAGGAGGTTGAAAGGTTTATTTGACTAGAGGGTTGATTTCATCCCTCCCACCCAAAAAACAAAGAGGGGTGATCACCCAGGAGAGTGGAAAATAGGAAAAGGGATGGACAAGTAACAAGGGAGAGGCAGCCCAGCAAAACAGTCAAAGATGAAACAACCCAGGTTTGTCTTTCAGCTCAGTCATGTCCTCTTAAGATCTCTAAAAAGAGCACAGCCCCTTGTGCACAACTGGGCTCTTGGGACCTGAAGTTCCTCACAGCAAATATGTAAGGAAAGAGTTATTTATGATATAATAAACACATTGCTGCTGTTCAAAATAGAGGATTTGCTCGAGATCTCTTACTGATAGGAGATAACATGTAAAAACGTGCTGTAATGGAACTTTCAATTACAAATTGCATCCAACTGTAATAAATTTGATCTTGCATTAATTCGTGTTAAATTAATTAGATTCTGTCATTCCTGAATTCTGGTAACTGCCTTATCTTGCTGTACAACTCGTTATCTTTGCATTGTGAAAGCTGACTGTAGGGAATATTAACTATACCATATTCTAATAAACATTTAGCCCCTAACAAATTTAAGACCTGAAGTATACTGCACATGTGGTTCCATTGTACATAGCAATTTATAGCAATGATCTGCTGCTCTAAATCTCTTAACTCAAATCATTTCAGCAAAACATACAGGGAAATATGGGGCTGTACTTGGGCATTATACAATATAGAATGTATTTATCTGTGCTCAGGACATTCCTCCTAATGAGAGGCATAACCTCCTCACTGTACTGTGTTCTCATAACCACCAAATGCCATTTAAAGCCCTTTTGAGCAAGGATTTAGGAATCAGTATTCCTACTGATGAGAAATTTGATATGAGCAGAAAAGCAAGCTCCAGATTTAACCTCTCAGACTCACAAAAAATCTCCATGCCTTTGTTTGCATCAATAGAAGTGGATCAGAACAGCACTCATTTAACAGCACTAGATTTAATTTAGCTTTGAAAGACTCTGGCTCCATAGGCAAAAATGGCAGGAAAACTGAAAAGCATGTTTTATGAAGTACCAAGCTTTCTAGCTGGAATTAGAGCAGGACAGTTTCCTGAAAAACTACATAAATAACACAGCTTTTAATTCTTACACAGGTGACACAAGCAAATGATGGTTTGTTTGCTTTCCATGAGGAAGTCTTGGTGTGACAGGAGATAAACAGGGGCCTGTGAAAGGAGGAAGAGCACATCTCTGCACTGCTGTCATCGTTCAGGTCTGCACTGCACTTCTCACCACCCTGCTGAGGGTGGATGGGTACAGCAGCAGGGTACAATTCCAATCCCACAGCACCTTTGTTCCAACAATACACACAGGGTTATTTAACTGTTTCCTGATGTAGTTCAATTGTAACACCTAACCATAACTTCCATTGGGAACCATTTCAGGGAAACAACTTTTTTCTCTAAGGAAGCTCTCCTGCAGGACCTGGGAAACTTTGTGTGGCTGTGTTGCACTGGAAGAATTGGGTCTTTATCCCACTACAAATCCAAGTTCACAGTGGCTCCCGGAGGAGACAAACGACTTCAGGAATGCGACAACCCCACAGGTGCACAGCAGAGCACCCGATAAACGGATGCTGTGCAAGCAGAGAGCGCAAACCACAGCGCAGCCCACGGATCGGCCTTCCCAAGCAGCTGTGGGGAATCACCCGAGTCACACAGAGCCCGGCACCAGCGCCCCGGCCCAGCCCTTCCCGGCCGGCTCAGAGCTCGTGTCCGGCTCCACGGAGCAGTGACACGCTCGGGTTCCCGGTGAAGGCCGCGTCCTGCCGGTTACGGAGCGTGAGGAAGCGGACAGGGGCCAAGCCCCTGGCAGGAGGCTCGGAGCGGGGCTGCCCGGCGGAGCTGCGCTGCCTGCCGCGGGGTGCCGTGAGGGGCAGCCCCTGGCAGGAGGCTCGGAGCGGGGCTGCCCGGCGGAGCTGCGCTGCCTGCCGCGGGGTGCCGTGAGGGGCAGCCCCTGGCAGGAGGCTCGGAGCGGGGCTGCCCGGCGGAGCTGCGCTGCCTGCCGCGGGGTGCCGTGAGGGGCAGCCCCTGGCAGGAGGCTCGGAGCGGGGCTGCCCGGCGGAGCTGCGCTGCCTGCCGCGGGGTGCCGTGAGGGGCAGCCCCTGGCAGGAGGCTCGGAGCGGGGCTGCCCGGCGGAGCTGCGCTGCCTGCCGCGGGGTGCCGTGAGGGGCAGCCCCTGGCAGGAGGCTCGGAGCGGGGCTGCCCGGCGGAGCTGCGCTGCCTGCCGCGGGGTGCCGTGAGGGGCAGCCCCTGGCAGGAGGCTCGGAGCGGGGCTGCCCGGCGGAGCTGCGCTGCCTGCCGCGGGGTGCCGTGAGGGGCAGCCCCTGGCAGGAGGCTCGGAGCGGGGCTGCCCGGCGGAGCTGCGCTGCCTGCCGCGGGGTGCCGTGAGGGGCAGCCCCTGGCAGGAGGCTCGGAGCGGGGCTGCCCGGCGGAGCTGCGCTGCCTGCCGCGGGGTGCCGTGAGGGGCAGTCCCTGGCAGGAGGCTCGGAGCGGGGCTGCC
>VZTB01002877.1:21608-61453 GCA_013397245.1 Thryothorus ludovicianus | reverse complement strand
AGAATCATAAAATCATAGAATAATAGAATTAAGGTTGGAAAAGACCTCTAGGAATACTGACTCCAACCTTTGACAGAACATCACTATGTCATCTAAATCATAGCACTAAATTCCATGTCCAGTTGTTTCTTGACTTCAGTTGTTCCTTCACTTCCAGGAATGGAGATTCTACCACTCCCTGGGCAACCTGTGCCAAAGTATAACCACCCTTTGAGTGAAAAATATCTTGTGGATGTCCAACCTAATCTTCCCCTTGTGCAACTTGAGGCGATTTCCTCTTCTGCTGCTTCCTACCTGGGAGAAGAGGCCAATGGCCTATCGTGTTACAACATCTTTTTGGTAGTTGTAGAGGGCAATAAGGTTCCTCTTGTGCCTCTTTTTCTTCAGACTAAACAACCCAAGTTCCCTCAGCCACTCTTATGTGACTCACTCTCTATGCACTTTAGCAGCTTTGTTGCCCTTCTCTGGATTCACTCCAACTCTTCACCAGTGTAAAGTACAGGGAAATCATCATGTCTGTATTCCTACCGGCCACACTATTTTTGATACAGGCCAGGATGCCACTGGTCTTCTTGGCCACCTGAGGACAAAATATCTCATGTTCGGTGGCCATCAATCAGCACTCTCAGGTCTTTTTCTGAAGGGCATCTTAGCCCTCTCTTTCTGACAGACAATATGTAGCATTGCATGGGGCTGTTGTGACCCAGTGGTAGAATTGGCACTTGACCTTGTTTCACCTCATAACATTCGTCTCAGCCCATGTCTCCAACCTGTCCACATCCCACTGAAGTCTTCCTGCCCCCAGCAGATCAACACTTCCATAAAGCTCAGCGTTGTCAGCAACTAACCAAGGGTGCACTCCATCCCCGTGTCCTTATCATCCATGAAGACATTAAACAAAGCTAGCCCCCATACTGAGCCCTGAGAGGCACCACTAGTGACCAGCTGCCCACTAGATGAGACACCATTCACCACCATTCCCTGGAATTTCCTAAATCCATGCTGGCTTGGCCTTATTCCCTGGTTCTCCTACATGTGCCAGACACTCAAGATGATCTGCTCCATAATGGCACCAAAGTCAGGCTGACAGGCTTACAGTTACCTGGATCCTCCTTCTTACTCTTGTAGATGTGCATCACATTGGCTAATCTCCAGTCCTCTGGAACTTGTCTGATTAGCCAGACTTGCTGGTAAATGATGAAGTGTCTCTTGGTGAACTCTTCTAAATGAGCAATAACAAAATGCTGCTTTATGTATTTTTATTATGTCTCATCTTGCTTTCAAATATTTCCAAATTTGTTGAAGTAATTAATCCTTAAAACAATATTAGATTACACAGAGTTTAATTAATTAAATTTTCCCATTAATCAGTCTGAAATAAACATTCTTTCAGTATGCCAAGAGGAAGCATCTCTGCTACCACTGACACTTCAGGCCTGTTTCATCTCCAGGATGTGAGATCTTGTGGGACTTTCCTTAGAATTGCTCACTGTAGCTTCTCTGTAAATATCCAGTAATTAATCTCCCTGATATGAGGGCTGAGACTCTACTCTCATGCTCTCACAGATAGCTTGTGGAGGTTTTCACAGAGGAAGAGGATGAGAACTCAAAAAGATAAAGTCATATGCAGAAAGAAAATGTTAATAGAAACCTATTAATACTGTGATGTCCTCTTTATTGCAGGCTTTGACATAAGTATTGCATATAGGGGCAATTATTTCAGGGAAAAAAAGAAAAATAATTTTGTGTGTGGCTGATTTCATGTATGAGATGGAGCAATATGGATGGATCTTTTCATGACAGTAATTCCCTGGTGATAACCAAGTTACCTAAATCAAATGTTTTTGGAAATATTTACTAGCGCTTGTTTTCTGCATTAGTAACTCTGGGTTTAGTAATGAGCTTTGGCAACTGAAATGTTAAGTGGTTATTCTCATCATATTATTGTTACTTACTGATAAAAAAAAAAGTCTCGGTGGGTTTGTTCCTTCTGATATTTGATTTCTAAAGAATAATGTTTTAGCCAGTGATAGCTATGTTATTCATTCATTGCTAATGGAAACAATTATCACCCTTAGATGACACAATCTAAGGAAGGTGTGCTGCACCTCTCCATTGACAGCAGAGGGCAATGAGAGGAAAAGCTTAGACTAAATATAAAACTGTAAGGTACATATTATAAGACAGAATAATTCACAAGTAGTTCATAACTTTTGAACTTCATTAGAATAAAGTTACTACTCTAAACCCATTTTTTTTTTTTCAATAATGTTGTGTGATTTTCTGTGTAAAAAAGTATAACTTACTCTAGCAAAGACTCTGAAAAGATCAATAACTTTGAGTTTTAAACAAGTAAGATACTGGGCTAGAATTATTACTACAATCTGAAAATAAATCTCAATGGAAATTTTATACCTGTGAATCTTAATAGCTTTTATAATGTGAATCTTAATAGCTTGTAGGAAAAATGAATATCCATCTGTAATTAGACTGTTTCTTGTATTGTTTAGATATAGATAAATATAGTCTTCTGAATAACTGGAAACACAAGGTTTAAAACATTACTGGAATTATTGTGTACTTTTTGGTATGGAATGAAAACCTCAATCAGAGAAATACAGAAAAAAATTCTTAATATTTTAAAATGTGTCTTTGGCCCTGTGACCTTCTTTGAAGGTCCAGTGACTCTACATGCAAAATAGAGTGTGAGTTTGTGATAATAAAAGAAGCTGCTGCCCAGCCAGTGGCAGAAGGAAGAAAATAATATTTTTCCAACATGTGCTGTGAGCAGGGACACTGCAGATTCTGAAAATAAACATTTAAAATCATCTGTAAAAAGACACAAATGACATCCTTAATTAAGAACTACCACAAGTGTTGTGATAAATTCAGGTTTAGAATCAGCTTAGATATTTAGTAACATGAAAACCTGTCAGGATTCCAAGATATACCAGTCTGGGTGAGCTAATCAGTGGTTTTCCTTTTCCTCACCCTGCTGAGATTGATGTCATCTGTTTCATTTGAACTTCTCTCTGACATATGCCTTTTGCTGGTTACCAGGCAACCAGCATCATCGGGAAAGCTAAACATGTGCATCAACTATTATTCACATCAATGCTTTATCTCAGAGTACCTCAAAACATCTCTGCCAATTCACAATTTTAGTTTCTGAGCCTTCAATCTCTGAGGAATGGCTTAACATCACTAAATTCAGAAGAAAATGGGGATGCAGCATCTTCAAGAATATAAAATTTTCTGAAAATTTTGTTGAAGGTTTAAGTATAGATCTAGAATTCTTACAGTTTGATTTGTTGTTTTTTTTTTCTTAAACCCAACAAAAACCCCCTAAATCTTCACTATTCATTTAGATCTCTTCAGAAAATCTATAATAAAACAGTACAGCTGAAGATTTGCACTCTTTCTCACAAGGACGTTGTAGAAGTTGTGAGAAGTTTGAAGAGTAGCAGCAATGTTGGGCTATTAAGAAATACTTAAATAAAGAGAGTCTGAAGTAATAAGATGAATCTATCATAGCATTCACAAATACTTTTTCAGGTCAAAAATGAAAGCATAAATTCAATCATCATACAGTTTAATAACACTCTAATATAATTTTGTAATTAATAGTGCTGTTCTGCAGAAGTTGCTCAAGCTAACATGCATGAAGAAAATCCTGGCACAGAATTGACATTGGAAGAACAAATGGATCTTTTGAACATGAATTTTAATTTTGTGTACTTCTGTTTGATGCTAAAATGAAAATTTAATGCATGGGAAAATGCATGTGGTCACACAGCACATGAATGCTTACAGTGCAGAAATCAATGTAAGTTCATAACTGGGGTAGTAGGAGCTCTCTGTTTACCTAATTGTTAAGAGTAATTAATTAGCTATCAATTTGTGCCTGCCGTAATTGTCAAGAGAGTTCAAAATAGGTTTATGTTCCCCTGAGTCACAGTTTTCAGCAGCTCTATGATTCGAATTTAGTTTCATATTTGTGAATATGTGTTGATTTTTTAAAAATAGATTCCTGAAAAAGATTAAATCTGTAATATCCCTAAAATTTATAAAGATGACCTCAAGAATTATGCATGGAAGTATCCCTGAAAGAAATATTAAGGAATGCTAGGAAACAGAGAATACAAATCACTTCTAAATGTATAAACCATATATCATCTGACTGTCATTAAAAATAAAGAAAGAAAAACAAAAAATCAACAAAAAGAGAACTGACAAAAATATTTTTAAGTTAAAAATTAAGTATCTTCCTCCCTCAGCATGGAGGTCAGGCTGACACACCTGTACCCTGGATGCTCCTACAGGGTCTTCCTGTACATGGGCATAACTTCCAGTCAGCTGGCATTGCCTTGGTTAGGCAGGACTGATGAGAAATGATGGAAAGTGATTCGGTGAGCACTGCCATCAGCTCCCTCTGGATCCTTGCACAGATTCCATCCTGCCCCACAGATTTGTGTGTCTGAGTACTGTAGAAGGTTGCTGACCATTTTCACCTAGACTGTAAGAATGCTTCCTGTTTACATAGAAAATGGCCAATCAAATCTAGCCTTAAGACTACCCAAGGCTTGGTCTTCGTCAGCTGTTTGACCCCCTTAATCTTATTTCAGACATTAGTAAAAATCGCCATTTTAGTTAACTTCTGTCAGTCTTGCTATCCTCCTCACAACCATTGAACTGAAGTTGTAATTAGTGTATTAAATGTTTTTTCCATAAAGAAAGCAAAATTCATCCAATAAAAATGTTTACTTTCAGAAGGTGTGGAATGGCCCATTTCTTCTGTTTCCATACAGTCTGAAATTAGGAGTGTAAAGGAGTATCAGGTCACCAGTATAGGCAGTATTTTGTAATGTAAAGCACATTACTGCATTTTTAATAAAAGACTGGGAACGATAGACCAGCAGTTAACAGTCAGTATAACAACAGTTGTCAAACCATGCCTGCAAACCATGGGTGTAAATTGTGTAATGTGTATAAATTATCCCAACATCATAACAATGTTTTGTAAATGGCAGTTTATGAACTCAGACATCAATAAATCGATGTGGTCAAGATTTTAAAAATTATAGGATGTCTAAGGATACCACCACATTCCTACCTGCCTTCTTGTAAATGCTCAGGAGCAGGTACTAAGCAGACACATATTTGTCACAAATTCAGAAAGCAACATATTTTGCTTTGTTTTTGAAATCCCCACTGAGTTCTCTTCTGTATTCTCACACAAAGGGTCTCTGCTGAATATTTGCTCTTTAGCAAAATTTAGACTGGATTTGTGGTGAGATCCTGGTGGATTTGGAGTTTGGATGACAACCTGAGAGTGACGAGAGTGTGCTGGCTACTGTCCTCCAGTACCCAGTGCTCCCAGCTGGGAGTTGAACCAGCCCTGGTAAGGGGCCCTTTTAACACAGCAGAGAGGATTCAGAGGAGCACTGCTGAAATTATCACTGGTTATCAGGAAGGCTTGAGAAATGAAGAGGTCCAGCACATCTGTACATTCTAATTTGTTTCTTTCACGGTATCTGGCACATGCCAGTTCTGGTACAAGCAGCATAGGATGAAATAAATGGATTTGGGAATTGTTCAAAAGACAAATGGCTTTTCTTTCTTAGCTAATTATTTTTATACAACATAGAGATGGGGAAATCTTCCTCTTCTTTACTAAAAATATAAAATTTATTATATTTTCCAGGGAAAAACAAGTATTTGAAAAGCAATTTTAATTGTCTTTTCTGAGCCTGAATGTGGTCAAATATGTTATTGATGAATTTTTAAAGTTAATTTCTGCAGCAAATAAAAATTGACTGTTTCACAATGATAAGAAAGCTTTAAATATTGTATGAAAAAACACAGAATCTTAAGATGAGAGCAATTTGAATGACCTTTTAGTGCCCTCTGAACCTGCACAAGTCTTTTATATATTATTATATTTTCTTAGTAGTGAACAGAAAAGTCTATTTCAGAATTAAATGAAACACATACATATTGGGGCTTTCCTTTCCTTTTTTTATTGTAGTATAAATACCATTTCTGCATTTTGAATAATGGGCTTCTAATAAATATCTCCTGTGTCTTAATCTTGACAAGTGACAGCACTAAGAATTGCACCATCATTTTTCTAAAAGTGAAGATGCATATAAAGATGCACATATGCCTCACACAGTCCACAGCTTTAGGCACATATGGGTTGTGCAGTTCCATTTTTTCTGCTTTGTAAGTATGGGCAGTCACAGCTGAGAAATACTCTCTAAAGTTCACAATTAAAAGTTATTTTGAAATTATTTTCCAACAGTATATTTTCTGGTTTTATTAAAGGTGAATCTTTTACACACACTTAAATAAAAGGATTGCCCACTCTTAAATGAAAGGATTTATTTTCACAAATTTTAAGTGAATTTTTATTAAACAGTTCCATGTATTCAGAAATAAAGCTCTTTTTGTCCAACCAGAAATAAGACTCTAGGTAATAGGTTAATTATTTCAATAATATTTAGTGCTGAGATTAGCAATGCAACAGGAAAAAAAAGACATAAGAAAGACACACAAAATACATCATACTTTACCTATGCCCACACAATTCACTTTTACACTTGTAACCTGATTTTAGTTCCATGAGTAGCTGCACATCAAGACATTTCCTTTAGTGACACCTCTTATCATTATTTTTGAATTGTAATATTGAGTGATTTTCAGAAAACATTAGAAATATGAACTGTAAAGAACATAAAGGAAAAAAAATGAGGTGCTAAATAAAGAGTGAAATATTTTTTGACTTTTCCAACTTAGAATGTTGCTGTTTCATCAGAGCTAATATTGTCCTTTATTAAATTAAGAATCCGACCATATCCTTCCAATACATATTACCTTGAATTATTCTTTTCCAAAAATGATGCCTAATGTCAACAATAGGCACTAAGGCTGTAGAGTTTTTATTATCAGCTTTACAAAAAATATCTAGAAAATTTCTGATTGTTTTGCATGCTTTAAAAGACTTACATATATTTTAGTATATATGTCTAAGCTATTTCATCTCACAATCAAGCACTTATTAAATTAATTCCAGGCTAAATATTTTTATTAAAGTATTATATGTGAAAAAACAATACTGAGTTTTTTTAGAAGTAAAGGAAACTCTTTTTCCTAACACTGTGAAACTAGACCTCTAACAACTTAAGGTTATTTTTAATGAGACTTCACAATCTTTTAGAATTCCATATGAGATTTGAGAAAACAAATATGCTCATGCCTATTTCCTGTCTCTTGAGGGAGATCAAGTTTCCAATAAATAAAAATTTGCTAACTCGAAATATATATCATATTACTAAGTTGGAAATAATATCCTTTCTTTCGACAACTGCACATACTGTACAACTGAGTGTGAATATTACTTAGGAACATTCATGACCCAACTTGCCAATTTTTGCTTCAAAATAATTTTTGTAAAAGAATAAAAAAGCTTCAATTCTGTCAGTTCTGAGAGAAAGGCTCATAATTCATGGTAAATATGAAAAACAAATAAAATAACTAACTTTCCAGGCCCAAACCCATGATTTTAACGGAGAAAATAAATTATAAAAACCTTGATGCCTTAGTGAATGATTTAACTGTTTAATCATTGGCATGGCAATTCAATGGTAATGACAGCAACTGCATTTAACCAACAGAGTTCAGCTCAGCCCACACCAGCAGACAAGTGAAACAGCTGCTTTAAGAACACATACATTTTTTCAGTACCAAAGAAAAATAAAAGTGGATATCAAAATAGTGATTTTCAAAGAATGGCGGAGCTAAAGTCTCACTAGAGTTTTATACTCCAGTGCATCCTCAATTTCCTGCCATTAGTCCATGGAATAACATTACATTTGTTTGAATGCTCTGTATCTGTATCATGAGAATAATATGCTATCCAGAATCTCTCATACACAAATTAGAACTTTCAATTCATATTGACAGACCATTACCTAATGTGAATTAAACTTAACTTTTTTTTTTCTGTTTGATGGTAACCAAAAGCCAGACAACAGAGAGAAACTGCTGATGTATCTTGCATCCCTGTACGTTGACCTGGTCAACACAAATGCCCAAAAACTGTGAACTGATAATATCTTGTATAATGGACTAAATTTATACACCATCTGTATATAGGGATGGTCTCTCTAATTTCTGACATGATTTTCAAAATAAACCTTCACTCACCCAACTAAAATTATTTTCCTGTTTCAAAGAAGCAGTGGTCAACTGTTTGCAATTTTCTGACTTTTAAAGCTCTCCAGGGAAAATCACCAATGCACAATTTAAAAAATGCACTAACTATAGACTTTTCTTCAAATGCTTTCATAGATCCCAAAGGATGCTAACAGTAACAGTTAAAATGGTCTTAAAGATATCTTTAAAGGAATGTACCCAATGTCCTATTTCTTCCTCACTTCTAGGGCTATTATGTTCAGTAAAGAAAAATGAATATTCCTTTTTCCTGCAAGCCAGAGTAATCTTCATAAGGTTCCTTTCTGTGGCAAGCAGCATTTATCCTCATCACATTAATGATGAATGACACTTGTTGCTGCACTGTATGAATTAGAAGTTCTCTCATTCTTGATAAAAATGGGAGAGTTCGGTTTTTTTCTGTTGGCTTTGGGGAATAAAATAGGGGTAAAAAGAGAAAATAGTGGATAAAGATCTTTCACAACATTTTCAAACATACAATGTGTGAATTTGTAATTTGCACTAGCATCCAAGTGGAGTGATTTAATAGAGTATTATCAGAATTAATTGTTCTCATGCATATAGATAAACGAAAAAATTCGTTCTATATAGAAAGCAAGTTTCTTTGGAGTAGTCAGCTGTTTTATTTATGAAATTACTTGTATCTCTGGGAAAAAAAAAAAAGTATCTCTGCTTTCAGATAAAAAAATACAGAGAACATTTTAAAACCAATTTTTTCATAGTGTTCATACTGAAGTCTAAAATTAAGAAGTGTTTCAGTAACTTCCATAAGTGAGTCCGCTATATTTCTAGTATAATAAGAAATAAGGATTTGTGGGAAAGAGGCACTGAAGAAATGAAAAGATACATCCATTTTTCTATTATTTCTATTATTACATTTTTCACCTTTAATGGGAAAACTTACTTTGAAAATGCTACTAGAACATAAAAAAGTTGATTTTGGCTTTTGTAGCTAGCAGAGCATGGCAGGTGAATGACATGTTTTGCTGGAAGCCTCAAGTGGAACATCCACAATCCTCAGCACATCCTGTAAGTGAAATAACAAGCTTTCATGTGGCTCAGTTTTCTGAGGTTACAAAAATCTCTCTCTAGTATAGACAAGATATTTCTTCAAAACTAATCACTCCTTCTATAACTACATGTCTCTTCTATGATCCTACTAAATTTAAGAGGTATTGGATAAATGCTGGAATTCATAGTGTTGTGTTTAATTTCTCCCATTTTCCTCTTGAGAATCTCTGAATCTGGTGTCTTCCATTTAGCATCCAAACAGACAACATTGGACTCAACTTTACCAGACTAATGAAATCTACATTTTCAGGATCGGGAATCCATGCAATCTTAATGACACTTTTAGAAACGTCAAATGCTTAAAATGAGATTTACAAAACCCAGAAAGCTGGGATTAAACTCAACAATGAGTACTGGAAATGAGTATGACTAATACTTTATTGTCAGGAGAATTTAATGAAAATCTGGAAGAAAATATTTACCTCAATTCAAGATTCTAAACTATGGACTATATTCTTTGTCTTCAGGAATGCAAATCGATAAACTCACCATGAAAAAAGCTAAAAAAAAAGATGCCTTGATGGCTTTCTATGCAGCATTTAAGCACTAAGAAAAATCATCACTTTTGTGGGAAAAACCTGGTTGAAAGCTGCCCTCCTCTGATAATTGCAGTAGGTAGTTATATGCAGGTATTTCCACCTAGAACTCTGTCTTGGCATATTCACTTTAGGGATTTGGGTCTCTTTCACAATCTTATTTTCAGTGCAATTTTTTTGAACATCATTCAAAACAGGAACTGGGTTTAATTAACTCTTTGTTTTTTTTTTTCTTTTTCCATTTTTTTTCTTTTTCAACACAAGGTAATTAATTTTCTTATAATAAATATGCAATTGTATTGTTAATTTCAATGTTTTATTTTCAAAAAAGAAAACACATTAAAGCATATATTCCTGTAAACAGGCTTGGGAAACAGTCACCAGAATTCACCGGAATGGATCTAAGGCCCTGATTAAAGAACTGTGATGGAAGAGGGGTGTTGACTCAGCTGACTTCATCAAACTCTGTCTGTTCAAACACTTAATGATAAAATTTTAGATCCCTAAAGAAAGCTAACCATTTCAAGAGTAATAAGAAGTGCCCCCATACTTTGATTTTTAAAGCAGAACAGAGGTACCCAAATCCATTTGTGGATCATGGCCTTTGCCGTTCATTCTGGCTTCCAGGGTCTAAACTCACAACACAGTATAGATTAATTTATGAAATTATTTGAAACCTCTGAGGTTTTTAATTTCTTGGAAAGAAATTAAACAGTAATAGATTGGTTTCTCTTTGTCCTTTTTTATGTGTGAATTTAAATGACACACATGCTCTTTAAGAAGAAAAAACTTAGAGAAATTTTAAAGAAAAAGATTTCTTTAAATCAGGAGTGAATGCAGTAGCCATCTCTAGCTAGGTAAACCTTTATACACTTAGATTTTATTCACAGAATGCAATTTACTTTCAAACAATCTCTAAATCACATCACAATTGCACATCATATCCTCTCTTACTTTCTCCTGGAAAACTCTGGTTTTCCTTAGCTTTTGAGCCAAAGAATGGCACATGCTAATTCTGAAGCAAGATGTCAGCCTTTTCTTGAAGCTAGTAACTGCCTCTCAGAAAAACCTTAAACTGGATTTGGGGTCTAGACAGTGAAATTATCAGTCCTTCAGGTATTAATTCCATCCTCTCTTGCTATGGGTGCAACCATCACCCCCTCCCAAGGTGGAGGTCGGGCACATGTACATATTCTGTTACAACCAGAGTATGTTTTTATTGTGTATTTAAACCTACAGTCCTCTTGCAATTCCTATGCAATTTTCTGAATGTAACCCCAACGACAGCTTTTTGTCAGGTATAGTGACAGAAAGGCCCAGTCATGAGTCATTCTACAAAACCCATGGCGTTTTTTAGTTTTTGCAAAAAAATCACTGAGTAGAAAAAAGTTCCTACTCACACTGCATTTTGCACATCATGGCAGTTTCCCATGTTCAGAATTGAGGATATAATATTTTTATGAAGAGATATTTTGTTTTCATAAACTTCAGTAAACACTAACTACATAAATCCCTCTTAAGTAAATATAAAATAAGCTTATCTTCCAGCTCATAGGAAAGAAGCTTAATATCCACTTCTTTTAGATAAGTAATTTTGGAACCGCACTGGGTAAACATTTCAAAAGCAATTTAAAAAGTAATCCTTGATTTTTGATAAAGAACTTGAACACCCAGTGACCTGTGAGCATGTCAAAATACTTTTTTAATTGAAGAGTATTATATTGTGTATAACTACATGCAACTTATCAGAAAAGCAAGTAAAAGGTTATTAAACAGTAAGAGTGGACATTTGCTTTTCACTTGTTTTAAAGACTTCTTTATTTACATGGCCATTTTCATCAGCTACAGTGTAAGCAGCATAACATTCTTTTGCAAACAAAAATAACCCTGGAAATACATAGATGGGAACAGAAAGCTCAATATAAAATCAACACCTGGATTCAGATACCATTCCCATGGTAGCAGATCCTATTTTCTCAATAAACCACGATTATAGCTACAAAAACAATTACTGTTTTTATTTTACTGGGACTCCATAAAGTCCAAACACAGTATCTGAAAATAAGACAAAGCAATATCAGAGCTTTTGATGAGGATGAACACCAAATTTGAGTATAGTCCTTAATTGCACCACAAATGACAAGAAGTAAGGGGGCAAGTGTAGGGAGAGAAAAAAATGGGAAAAAAAAAATACAACTTTTTTTTTCACTTGTATGCATCCCATTTGAGATCATCCAGTGGGGGGAATGTTACTTTATAAGACACCATGTGAACAGAGAAGCACTGCCAAGAAAGATAACACTGTTCAGTCAAGAAAGATAATAGGATGCAGAAACTTAAAGTGTAATTGTAAAGATAGAATTAGTTGATTTTTCCTGAGTAAATGAAATAAAAGTATCTCCAGCATTTTAGGGCACCCATTGTCTTATATAAGAAGCACAAAATACCTGATTAAAAAGAAATCTACAACTGACTGGTTACATCTTGTTTACTGTAAACAAAAACATTTTTGATTATTATTCCTATTTTTAATATCAGTTTTGGTATCAGTATTAGTATTAGTTTCAAATCCCCTTTTTTCTGTTTTCCTTTTTTCCTTTGCTCCCTAAATTAGTATGGCTTTTAATATGCATAATCCATTTCAAAACAAAAAAAAAATCCAAACCAACCTCCAAACTACCATGACCATCAAAAGCAGTAAGAAAAGACAAAACCCTTTTGTTCTTTAGTAACTTTGTCTTGAAGAAAAGTTAGATGGATTTGAATGCAAGTTTTTATTAGGTTTGGATATTTCTGAACAGGATACTGCAACAGGATATGTTACCTGTAAGTTTTGGCAGTGGAGGATTTGGCAGACTGGAGGACTGGTCTCTGTGAGAAGAGGACAGGGGCTGCCCTGTTCTGACTACAGGAGATCCAGCTGGCTCTGATGGGCTCATCACAGGGCACAGCTGAGCCCTCCAGCCAAGCAAATATATTTGCCTCTGGGAAATATATTTGAGAAAGAGGACCACACTGAGGTGGGGTGTGTGTGTGTAGGTAGGTAGGTAGGTAGGTAGGTAGGTAGGTAGGTAGGTAGGTAGGTAGGTAGGTAGGTAGGTAGGTAGGTNGGTGGGAGGGACATTAGGGTCAGGTGAGCTTTGCTTCATAGCAAAGCTGGTAAAACCCCTGGGGGGGCACACAGGCTGTATAGGACATAAGCTAGAATGGGTACTTTCTTGAAGGGAATGTGATGTGTAGAGGACTTACACTGAAGCACTAGAAATGAGTATGGAGAAAAGTGCAAGACACAGAAGTGGTAGGAAGAGAATTACCACCAGCTTCCTGTGCTTCACTGAAGAGCCTGAGTGCAGCCTGCAGTAGTATAAAGGTAGGTAGTGATTAAGAAATGGGGAACAGAAGTGCTTACCATAATTGCTTAAATGTTTGGCTTAGTTTCTAAATACTTCAATCAGTATTTAAATTTTTATTTAATTAGCAATAAATTCCCAAAGTTGAGTCTGTTTGGCCTGTGACAGTAACTAGTGGGAGATTTCCCATTATTGTTTTGATCCATGAGTTTTTTCCACTGCTGGTCTCTTTGTTTTCTTCCTCATCTTGTAGTAGGTAGGACCAAGGAACTGGTTGGGTGTTCAGCTGCCAACCAGGGCCAAACCAATGCACAAGGAAAGCATAGAGGGCTTACTTTTAGGCTTTTGAGGATTGCTCAATTGTGCAATAATTTCTGACCATTATTAGTGAACACAAAAAGTAAAAACTATCCTGTCAGATATGAGACTTTGAAAGGATGGGAACTTCAAATATTACATTGTTACAGATGTTGGAACATGGAAAACGCTTTAAAAATCAGGTGTGTTGCTACAAGTATAATGTAGATAAGGTTTTTCAGCTGTGAGATAAATACAACAATCACAAGGCAGTCATATAAATCCTCAAAAAGTATTCCTGCTGAAGAAAAGTAGATACATTAAAAATGAAAATGCAGACAGTAATTTCTTCTAGTTGATAAATAACAAAAAATAAGGTGTGAGCAAGAAATCAAGTAAAAGCAACAGGAAATGTGCATGGATGTGCAGGGAGCTTCTATCAAATCTCAAAGCGCAGAAAAATATTTTATGGGATGTGGAGAAAGGGACAGGTGACATGGAAACACTATAGGAACATTTTCAGGAATGCAAGAGGAAGACCAAGGCCCACTTGGAGTCAAGCCTGGCAAGGACAACAAGAGCTTCTCTAAGAACATCAGTAGCAAAAGGAAGATTGGAGAAAATGCTGAACCAAATGGGTGATGGAAAACACAGAGATGGTCGAAATACTGAATGTCTTCTATGCTTTAGATTTTACTGCTGAGAAGAGCCCTCAGGAATCCTAGACCTTGGATTTAAGAGAGGAAGGCTAGAGAAGGAAAGACTTCCCTTTGGTTAGAGAAGGTTGGGTCAGACTTAACACCCATAGATCCATGGGCCTTGATGGGATGTACCTACAGGTGCTAAGGGAGCTGGCAGATGTTGCTGTCACTAACCATTATCTCTGAAAAATCATGGAGAACAGGAGAGGTGTCTAGTTCCAGGAGAAAAGTCAATGTTATTCCCATCCTCAAAGGACAAGAAGGAGGATCTGGGAAAATACTGGCAAGTCAGCCTAAAATTTTCCCTGGAAATTTAAAGGAACAGATCATTTTGGAGGTCCAGAAGGTTTGTCAGCAATAAAAGCTACTGTAGTATATAAAAAGAGAAATGGAAAAATGAACCAATTTCCCCTTAACTGACAAAAATCATTACAGTAGTGTGAGCAGGAAGTAATATTAAGAATAGAGATAGGATGGACTGTAAGTAGATCATCATTAAAAGTAAGAATGGAGATGAAAAGAAATTGATAATCCCAACTGCACCTAAGTTACTGTATTTCATACATTTGTATTTGGTGTTCATGTGATTGCATACAGCTAAAAGAAAAGTTATGCCTTCAATGTTTTTCACTGTATGCTATAATATAAATTCAGATATCATGTGATTGTAGCAATAAATTCCTACAGTACTGAGTAGTACTTGAGGAAATTACAGAGCTTCAAGGGAAAAAAATCTGTCAAAAATCCTGCCCTCTTCTTCACAGATGAGACAGTCATATAATATCAAAATATTTTGTGGTCTTTTTCATTATTTTGTGGAGAAGTCCCTCAGCACTAATGTTTTATACAGAAAGCTTAATACATACCTTACCTACCTAAATCTTGTTTACACATGTGGGATGGAGGGCAGGGGCTGAGGGGTGAGGTGAGGGGTGGAAAGAATCATAAACCCATCTGGCTGGTCTAAGTACTTCACCTCCTTCCCTGTCTCCAACAAAGGAAAAGATAACATGAAAGCAATTTTTTTTTCTAATTAAGCTAAAAATCAGGACATAATTTAAACATACTGAGGAAGATGATGCACCTCCACAGATGCAAAATAAGACTTCTTGAGCAGCTTTTGAAGAGACTTTGCATTCAGTCCAACTAGGAGAGTAACAAGGTATTAGAACCTAAAATGACAGATGAAACCAACTTCAATGAAAGTACATGATTATTCAGTGGGATTAGTACAAGGCATGATGCAGGAAGAGCATTACATTGTCTTCCATTAGAAATAAAAACATTAGGTAGCTATTTTCTGTAGGGTTTTAAGGAAGAAAAGGATTCTAAAGAAATAACTGAGCAAAGAGAGTAGTCCTTGTACTTTATGATGAAAAAAGGAGACCAAAACCATGTTTTCTTCTACTAGTGAATGTCAGCATAATATTTTTTTTCTGATTAACAAAGGATTTTACTGTTTATCAATAAATTGAAAATTTGACCTGCTTTTCTAGATAAATGGCAAAAATAATAAATATATTTTCTACTCAAATATTTAATTTCCTTCTTTTGTTTGAGAAATTTCTCATAAGCCATAAAAAGTTATTATCTTAGAGCAGAAGCTAAATGATCAGCTACTTTGATCATAAGAACAAAATTAAGATATTGTTGGCTACATGGATGATACAATCCATTCTTTCACACCTGCCCACCCAGCTCCCTCCCTCCCTTCCAAAGAAAGAAATTAGATTATGAATAGTTAAACAAAGCATATATTTTATTTTTTTTCCCTTAAGATAAAGCAAATAAATCTTTTTTTGGCATAATAGAAAATTTTATTTGTTTCTTTTCCCCCAGCACTATGCTACGCTCATGACAAAAAGGAAAAAAGCACCTAAAGGGCAAATTATGAGAGTAGAAGTAGGACAATAGTGATAAAAGTTTTTGGCTCTCAAATGTAGGAAGGAATTTGAGAAAATGCATCAAATTCTTGTACTGAAAAACTCTAGTTCACTACTTTTGTTTCTGAAAACAGCAGAAGAGATGGTAATAATCTTCCGAGGTAATAAGATTTTATATTTTCCTAATGGGTGAAATTCTACCTCAAGCTGTAAAACAGTGATAAACTTGTATTTGATAAGTTTGTTATGACACATAAAGATAAAATACAGTGGTTTTGTATTCCAGTATGCAATCATACACATGAAAGCAAATAAATCCAAACATTACCATTCCAGGTAAGAGTTTTCATCAGAAACATCCATAACTGACAAAAGGATAGACCGCCTTAGTAGTATCTACACTAAATGTACAGCACACAAAAAGTTGTGGCTCCATCATAAATATTGAATACAAGATATTTCAAAATAATGAATGTGATTAAAGTTACCTAATGTAATTGTTAATAAAAAAATAATTTTTTCTAAATTTATAAAATCTTATTGAAATTGGAAATTCTGTCATATTTTATGACGTGAGTGGTTAAATGCCTGGTTCATGCTAAACTGCCATATGAGCTAAATTGGCATAAGAATAATAAAGATTTTGTGTACAAAAGAATGAAACCAATATAACAGACAAATAGGCCCTACACTGATTGCAAATTTCCTTCTGATTACCTCAAGAATTTTGATGATCTTCAGACAGCTTTTCTGTCAAGATGTGAATGTGTAACTTCAATTAAACTTTGCAATAAGCAAAGGTTGGGAATATAAACCATGTAAACAAGACACAGCTGTCATACAGAATTTAATTTCTTGTAACCCATCAGAATCCCTATTCAGCACCACTGTTTCCACTGAGATTTTTAGTAAATTGGTGGTGAATTAGGGAAACAAGATTGACTGGAAAACAAACCTGAAATAGCCAAAAGGTTGCCACTGAACTCTGAGTAGAGAAACCAAGAACGTTGTATATAGCATAATTTATAGAAAGATATGTTACTATAGTTGATGTTACTTCAGATCTTCTTTTAATACACAGGATCAAAGTCAAGAACTAGCTTGGCTTTCAGCTTTATCAGGAACAACTCCTGGCATGAAGATTGCAAAAAGATAAATTTCCCAGCATCTAAAAATTAATTAAAAAGGGACAAAGTACTTTAAATGCTCTTTAAATTTAATTTGAAGCACTGTAGCCACCTTAAAATTTATCCTTTTCTAATTACTGAGCTAATTCAAAACATTTTTAGAAAATGTAGCCATAATATTATAATTGCTTAACTACTTTTAAATATCGGCCTGTCAAAATATTGTTCTCAAGGTCCATTAGCAAGAAAAGTATATTAGAAATATGTATCCATGGACTAAAAGGGTATCAAAGAGAATGAGGAGGTAAAAAAAAAAATATTTTTTCCACTATTTTTTTTTAAATAGAGCAGAACTTATAATTTCACCTCAAAGCTGAAGAAAAAAGAAAAATGTTTGATAACACCTGGTTAAACCCTCTTCAATAATTCTTGAAATAGAAGCTTTTCAGGTCCTTTCTTTTGCCTTAGGAATGAACCTGTGCAAGTAGATACAATTCTGACTTCTGTTGTCTGTCACTTTGGTTTCTTGAACTGGAAAACAGCTTCTTTTCAGGTAACCAATTAAGTATTATTATCTAATTTTTGTGAAATTCTGATTCCAACATAACTTTTTATTTTCTTTCTCATTGATTAGTGCAACTATTGTCAAGCTCTGATGTTTACATTCAAGTTTTAAATGGAGACATCTTCTTTGAGTACCTGTGCTTGAGATGGGAACTCTTATCATAGGTATTGAAAAGAAGGAGATTAATTTAAGGTAAGCTATCTCTTTTCCATTAGACATTAGTTAGGTTTCTAATTTATACACTCAGTTAATTGCCTAAGGTTGGATAGAATAGGCCTGGCCTTTAACACGTCTTATTTTTGGGTTAATAAGTGTACACTTTGTACACACTTGGAAAAACAAAAAAGTTCCAGTGACTATACTAAGTAACAGTAGCTTTCAGCAGTCACGGATTCAGAAATCAGACCTTGGCCTTCTTATTATGGATAATTGATGAGGAATTCATTAACTTCAAATATAGTGCCAGGTAATGTTACTTTAATTACTGCTCTACAAAGCCATGTCTTTTGTAGTCACTGTTCACACAGCTCAACAGATATTTTTCATTTTGAATTTATCATTAAGCTGAGAAACTACATGCAGCAGAGTGTAACACTAGACAGGACTAAAAAACATGTTTGAGTACTTTTAAACACTTAGAGTATTTTTAGCCCATGAAAATTTTAGGAGAAAAGGAAGACATTTACTCATCCAGTGGTTTACTGAAGTCTCCAGCATCAACACTAACAAGAGAAAAATGTCAAAAGATTACACCTCACACTTTATGAAGATAGAAAAATTTCCACTTTGCCAGTTAAATGAGCACCCAAAAATGCTGAGGTAAATTGTAACAATTCACCAAACAGAGCCCTTTGACTTTGAAATCATCAGTCACAGAGTACAACCTATGCAGTTCAGTCCTACCGTGATCAGCCATTACTATACAACAGTGAACATCCATGATCAAGAACCTAGTTGGTGACTGGTAAAATGAAATTTAAAAAAAAAAAATTCTTTCTTTTTAGAAATAACAATTTAAGATGTGTTTGGTAGAAAGCTCTCCCTTGACAGCAAAATCTGTGCTGTGTGATCTTCCAGAGTACATGAAAATTCATAGCTTTGTCAGTCTGGTGTCTTTTAATGACCTTATATATAGATGTTCTCTTTTCAGTATAGAGTATATAACAATCAAACAATGAGCTTGAGATACATAATAGCTAATAGATTATGTTATTTTGGAATGAACAGCTCAGCATATATAATAAATCAAAGGTGATTGTACACTAATATAGCTATTGCACCCTTTCTTCTCCATAAACTCAGACCTACTGAGAAGATTTGGTAATAGGAATATAAAAAATTCTGCTTATGCTCCAAGTGGTTTTGTTGAAGGAGAAATATAAACAGAAAAGCAAAAAACACACCCTTTAAATAAAGATATATGTTTTGCAGTGATAAAGACAGTATAGTATAAGGTATTCAGAAAAAAAAAAACCCCGATTTTCAAGCAGTTTGAGATATGCACTGGGAATAGATTACAAGACTGTATTCTTCAGGCTACTCAGGGAGGCTTTGCAGGCTCCACCTTGCAGGTTTTCAGGACCCAGCTGAACAGTTAGCTGAACAGTGTGGTTTGATCTCACAGCTGGTTCTGGTCTGTGTAGGAATGCACTGGAAACCTCCTGGCACCCCTGAAAGCCTCCATGATCATACAACAGTCTGCCTACAGTTTGTTTTGTCATTCTTCCTAACCTTGTGTGTGAAATGAGGGTTATTACTATTCTTTGTCATGAAAAATCCTACTCTGTAGGCTGTAATAGTGAGAGTGCTATAGAAGTCAAAAGAATTATAAAGGAAAAATAATTATAAATAAAATACATGCCGATTTTTTTGTTGTTGTTAAATCAAAGATGGTGTACTTTTTTATTTCAATTTCTTATGGATATTTATACAATGTATCTTAGTGGAACACGAGTTTGAAAATTTTACATTCATATGTGTGAATGGAAAAATAATTGCTCTTGTAAGGAAAGAATACTTAATCCTTTTCTTGTTGCTATATCTTAATCACTAATGTCTTTCCAATAGGTGAAAAACAATATCATAAGCCTTGTCTCCTGAGCATTGCTTGCTCCCATTACACAACTCAAACCTCTCTGGGTGCTGAAATAGGTATCAATGAAAATATTTTTTCCAGGGAAATCTTACTTGCTTGCAGATATTCCAGGAGCACAAAGAGTTTATAAATTTATCAGATTAATAACTCATTGTATTATTAAGAACATAATGTATTATTATTATTATTATTATTATTATTATTATTATTATTATTATTATTATTATTATTATTATTATTATTATTATTATTATTATTATTATTATACCACCACCAATGCTGAGTGTCAGGTCCAAATGTTTTGTGATGAACTGATTAATGAGATAATTGAATTTCCCTTCCTGAACAAAAATCTTTCTATTCCCTAAAAATAGTTACTTTCATCAAGTCATGCTAGAAGCACTGCAACTGCTGCTAATATACTGTCAAAAGACAGAAAGGAAAAAAGATGATTTGCTTGAAGATTCTTCCTTACTGAGTAGTAGAAGATATTAAGTAATCTTCTGTATGATGGATTCTGGAAGGAAAACATCATTTTAGGGAATATAGAAAAGCAAGTAGTTTCAAGGTGATTGTCAGAGAATGTTAACAGTTTACCAGCTGTAAAAGTCATGAGAAAACAAGAAATCTGCAAGAACAACTCCTCAGATTTCTTGGAAGTTTGACTGTAGTGTTTTACACTGTTGTTTTCTTTAATTACATAGAGTTGTATTAGCATGTCTGTGTCAGGAAAAAACAAAAATGTTAAATTGGTTGGAAGTATTTCAATAACCTTCCAGTATTGATTAAATAAAATACAGAGCTGAATATAGATTTATTAAGGTTAAAATGTCACAACCTTTTTTTTTTTTTACTGGAAAAAGAGCAGAATGTAGATGAAGAGCATTGTAAGTTTTTAGTGACAGACATTGGTGCTAGGCAAAGCAGAGTCTTTTTTCTTATCTATTTTATGTTTTTTTAAATTGGCTTGAATTTTTTTATGAAACACATATGTCCACTTTGCTGAAGTTGACTAAATTATCTACCTCCAGACAGGTAATCAAATGCTTGGTCAGCATCCACTCACTATAATTTGTCATCTCTTCTCATTGAGCTAATTTCCATCTCTTTTCCTCTTGAATGGACACTTCAGTGTGTGTGTGTGTATGTGTGTGTAGGTCTGTGTGCTCCGTGCCAGAATCAGGAATCAGACCAGGTCCCTTTGTCCGTCCGTTTGTCCGTTTCTGGTACCAGCTACTACAGAGGCCAATGAACCTTCATGATGAGCTGGGCTGTTGGCACCAGCGTGTGGTTGCTGGCAAAAATGAAGCTGGACTAACTGGCAAGTAGGATAAAGGATTTGGGAGCCACATAGAGGAATAATCATGAGTCTGAGCTTACCCTGAAGAGAAAAAAAGATCTATAAGTTGTCTGCTGGAGAAGGCAGGAGGTCAGCTAATGGGAAGTCCATGGGGGTAGAGGTCATCTACACTTAAGCATATAGGTCTGGTCCAGCTCCTGGCAATACTCTTTAGTAAATGTGAGTCCCTGTGTGTGAGGAGATGAGAGGATTTAAGTACAGACTGTAGTGATCTATGGTGTGGGTGAGTGTGTGCCCTTGTATGTGCACCTTGCCGTGGGTGTGCACATCTGAGTCTGTAGCGACAGCAGAGGGGCTTTGGGCTTCAGTGATTGGCACGTCCAGATGCCAGGAGACAGGAGTTCAGCTGCTGGTCACAGCAACAGGAGACTGTCAGTTTTCTGACTCTGGTAAAGCCTGAGAGTGTTTTGGACTCAGAAGCAGAAAAAGAAGGGGAATGGACACTTCCATCCTGTGTTAATAAAGTGCCTTTTCTTCTCCTGGCTGTGTCAGAATGGCTGGGGCCTGCCTACTTCAATCCATCTCAGAGAGGATGGTGAGATCACATCAAAGCATGGTGTGAGTGATAGAGGTAGGATTATTCTTTATCCCCATGTTGACTATTTCATGACATGAGAACTGCAATTTTATTTTCTAAGTTGAAAAGCTATAATTACTTAATAGTTCTATTTTAAAAGCACCTGCAGGCCCTGCTTTAGGATTGGAGACTGGTTGTGAAAGGCATTGCCTTTGGAGAGAGATAGATTTAGTTCCTGCCTAAAGAAACTACTGTCAATGGACAGGTTGGCAGCTGCAGAAAGCTATCAATTACTGGTCCCAAAACTACTTAAACCAGTTTTCAAACAATTTTTCCTTTATGCACACAGATGAAAGAAGCTTCTTTACAATGTGGGCTTGAAGGCCAGAAAGCCAGCCATGCTCTGGGCTGCATAAAAAGCAGCATGGCCAGCAGGTTGAGGGAGGCAGTGCTGGCTCTATTCCACCATGGTGAGACCCCACCTGAAGTACTGGATCCAAATGAGGATTAGTAACATGAATAGGGGGATGGAACAGCCCTTCTACAGGGAAAAGCTGAGAGAATTTGGTTTGTTCAGCCTGAAATAGAAGAAAATTTTGGGGTGAACTAAATTGCAACCTTCACCTGAAGCATGGGAAGGGAGCATACGAGAAAGATATAGAGAGACTTTTTAGGAGAGTATGTAGTGATAGGACAAGGGGAATGGATTTAAACTAAAAGCAAGTTTAGATTTAGTTTAAATTAGCTGTTAGGAGGATGTTCTTCACTGTGAGAGTGGTGGAACAGATTGCCCAGAGAAGTTGAGGATGCCCTATCCCTGGCAGTGTTCAAGGTTGGGTGGGGCCTGAGAAACCTGCTCTAGTGAGACATTTTTATATTTATATCTAATAAGTTTGCTTCTTTATTAGTTGTGCTATGCAAGAATGTGAAAAAGGTGAACCTGATTATGATTCATGTTTTTCAAATTTTCATATTGATGTTCTACCATTTACTGTAAAAATAACACTTAAAATTACATACTATAGCCATTTTATAATTGTTAGTTAGAGATGTCAAGAAAAGACCAAAAGAGCAGAGGAACAAAAAGGCTTAGTGGTGAACAGTGTGAGCCAACAGTGTGATGCACAGCTAAGTGGGAGCCTGTGTTGAATCTGAGAAGAACTCTGAATTGAAGGCCACAGGATGGGGAAAATGACATATACAGGTGAACTGGTAGAGCTTGCATCATGTGAAAACATCTTCCTGAGATAGGGAAGAAACACCATTAACAATCCCACAGCTGCAGGGCTGTGAAAAGATGAGGTACAATAAGCACTGATGGGAAACCTCAGGAAAAAGCACTCTACAGTGAGAAGTTAGATGACCCATTTAGTTGACAGTGTCTTAGCCAGCTCTCTTAAATAAAAGGAACAGAAACAACAATAATTTATCATTGTTCTACCTCCTTGTCTCTCCAATGAACCTGAATGTATTAGAGCTCTCTGACTCTCTCCAGCACTACATTAGGACATGAAGTTTGATTATTCATGCATGAAATTATTAAATTTTATTTTAACTTATGGAATCTCTGTTGCTGTATCAATGCTGTGATTAAAACAGCTCTTCAATGCATAATTAACACCTAAATGTATACAGGTATTACTGTATCAAAGAGAGCTAAGTGGCAAGGATGTCATTTACACCAGCTGTCTATACTGTATGAGAATTTTCAACTTTCAGAAAATTTCCTTTCAGAAAAAAATCCTAAATTGCAAATCACATAATTCTGTGAAGATTCATCCATTTTAAAGAAAAAATAATCTGGAAAATGATTTTTTAGAACCATAGTAAAGATTTCTTATACACTAAGAACACACCCTTTTTCACTCTCAGCTAATGACGGAAGATCCAGGCATGAGTTTTTCCTCTCTGTCTCTTTGAAGAGGGACCTTAAAAAGACATTCTGTATCCCATTTAAGCCTTCTGCATTGTTATTTCATGCTTTGAAATTTTATCTCCATCATGCAGAACAAGAATATTTTTGAAATATGGAAGTTTCATGAGTGTGAATATGAATCTTTATTCAGTTGCAAATTGAGTATTGAGATTTGCTAGAATTGGAAGGTCCCCTGCTACAGTTTTCTTTCAGTCTCAAAACCATCTCCATCAACACCACCCTTTATTCTTGCCTTGAAAATACATTGCAGAAATAACACGGAGAAGAAAGATTTACACATGATGTACATTCAGTTTTTAAAGAGGTAAGTAATTATAATCAATTGTGGTACAGAAGAGCAAGAGCATTATATTATAATATAACTACATCAGTAATAAAAAGATGTACACATTCTCTAATAGCCCAGTATTTTTGTGGTACAAACCAGATGTTACTAGACTACATTGTCTCAAAGCTAGTCCTTCTTTCCTTGAGATATGTAATGCTAACATGTTCTTGATTATAAAGGAGTCCAGCTACCAAGCAAAATAAATCAAGATAATTACCAAGGGAAAACTATTTGCTATTAATTTTCAACTATTAGGAATTTTTTTGTGCTTGTTTCTTGGAAAGAGACACTATTGTGTCCCTTTCTAAGAAACACAAACATGAATTTACATCATGACGTTCTGAATAATTAAAAATTTTCCTGAAAAGACTTTGGAATGTAGCTCTAAGACTCTACACAGCTTTCAGGGGTTGGAAAGGGTCTCATCCACCAATATGATCCATACCTTTTGGATGGTGTTTTTTACAGAATCGTAACTACGTTAATTAAGTTCTCATTATCTTGTTCAATTATATTTAGTAGACAATTAACTTTCTTTTGATTGCAATGAAGGAACTATTCCTTAAAAACAAGTATTAGGGAAAACAGGGAGTATATTAGTTAATTTTGTTTATAAGGAGAAAATGAGAATCAAGTCAGAATCCAAAAGATGTGATGAACATTTGTACTTTAATTAAAAAAAATATTTTTCCTCTTAGTTTCCTCCTCTTAGCACTTTCCTTTGTTATACAAACAGAACTTTTTTGTGTTACCATCATAATACTCTAGACAGCAAAAGATTTTATTTTTATTTTAATTTTGAGTTTTTACCTTAATTACTTCAGGTATTTAGCTTACTGTAGAGTTTCACTAATGGTTGACAAAGCAGGGAAGACAATGTCTTGTTACATGGATGGAGGAATGCATGTTCAGCTATTCTTAAAATGGCTTTTACATCAGACAAAACACATGGTTGAATGGCATCCTTTGGTATCACCTCTGTAAAAGGATGCAAAGAAAATGAGACACATTCCAACCTTGGTTTCCCAATGTACATTTCAAAACACGTTGCTACACTGACATAGATGGAATTATTTCACACATGATATAATTGAAACTTGATTTTTGTTCATACAAACAACTAACAAACAGAATTTTCATGCTAACACTGAGTTAAAAAATGATTGGATGTGTAAGCAGAAAAGAATGTTTTTATTTAAAATCTCGGGACAAAACCACAGACAATTCACTTTTTCCACACAGTGACTTGGAAAGACTAGAGATGGTATCTACAGTGCAGTGAGTCAAATGAAGGACTATGACAATAAATACTTTTTTTGAGTAATATCTACAAAATAGAGCACTTGTTGACAAGCTCTCATAATTCATTGTTGCAGTGATCTAAGTGACAGTATTTTAAAGTTATTATCCTGAATATTTTCACTTGAAACATACAATAAGAGATATATCAACTAACTCTATAAGAATAACTCAGCATGTCTGAGATGGATTTTTGAATAAGACAGACTGTGTAAAGGAAAAGTTTTGAAATTTCAGTGCTGAAAGAGGAAAAAATGTTTTTTATATTTAAATCCTTTTCTTGACTAAAAAGAAATCCCTAGAACAAGTGTAACTATTTAGTGTTTAACAGGTCAATAGATGGGCCAGCTATGAGAATTTTGTATGAATTTTGGTAGAGATTATGAAATGGTCCCACTGTGGGACATCTTAACATTATGTAGTTATCAGTCTGTAATTTTTTAGTGTGTCATATTTCTCTAAGAGACTGATGGCTTCCCTTCAAGAAGGGGTAGCCAAAATGCAAGGAAGTACTATTATAATAAAGAAGATGTTTTGAAAAAATCTTTGAAAAAAAAATAACAGACACAATAAAGGAACAATAAAATACAGTGTCATCTATGAAGCTAGCCAAGCAAAAGGGAGGATTTTGGATTATAAAATATTTTTAAGTGTAAAGAAATCTAAGAAGAGCAAGACAACACATTATTCAACAACATATGTATTCAACAAGTATATTTTTGTTCTTAAGTGGAAAAGTCCTGTGTTATCTACTCTAAAAAGTGCTTGCTTTCTTTCTTGGACCTGTAAATGCATTCTGCTTCCATTGCCAGACATCTCTGAATGACTTAAGGAAAATGACAGACCTTCAAGACTGGATCACTGGAAAAGTTACAATGAAAGTACAATGAAGCCAAAGACTGATATGAGAAAGTAGGAGGATTAAAACTAAGTCCTAGGTTTAAAGCAGCTCTGAGAATTTCCTGAAAAACTGTGAAAGACAGCCTGCTGAGGTCTGAAGGCTTGGTGTAATAAGAAGTAAATTGTGTAGAGGAAACATTTTTTAATGTTCAGTTTGTTAAGACATTTTACTAATTTTGTTTGGAACAATGCTTGAACGCTCTCAAAGTCCCAAACCATTCAGGAAAGTCTGATTGGGACATCTTCCATGAAGTGCCTCAGATTTGTTGACTGTTTATTTAATGGCAAATACCAGGTACTTAAGGGGCCTATAGTAGGACTGGTAATAGACATCTGTTTGAAAGAAAACAGTATGAATCCTTTCCATAATGTTGATATAAAATTCTAAGTGGCACGTGAGTTGATAAACAATGTGATGGTGTCTGGGTTACAAGAGAAGGGGGAAGAGATTAACAGAGTGTGGGTGTGACCAAATTGCTTAATCTGTACCACCCACATCATCACTGTTTTTTGTCCATGTGTTTCATTATTTTCAGGCTCGGGGGGGAGCTGCAGGACCTCTCCTTGCTGTAGTGCCTTTGTTTCCCAAATAGCACGTGGTGTGGGGCATGGGAATCATCACCACGTTGCCTTCGTCTGGAGATGGGTTTCTACTCATGTCAGGGGGAGCAGCAGAGCTGAGTGATTTTTTGGATCAAGGTTTGAAAAGAACGATCATCAAAAGATATTTCCATTTGGAAAGCAGAAAATGGGTACAATGTTTCTGTCCAGTTCAAATAAGACTGGAAATACCGAATCATCTCACAAGAGAATTGTTTTCAAATTGCAATAATTTCTGAATATGTAAGCCAAGTTCAGGTAGCCCATTATCTGTTTGGGTACTAGAAAAGGAAATACAAAAAACTTTTTCTTGTCCTTGTTCTTCACATATTCATAGCTTCAAGATCTCAAAGAGAATCAGTCACTAGCACTAGCTGTAGCAGACTCAATGAAATCACAAGAGGAAAAGAAATTTTAAGTCTAGACAGATAAGAGCAGGCTGATTATGCCAAACTATTTTATAGTACTGGTAAATGGAGGAGTACAAAGGTTGTGGAAAACACACTGAGAAACTAATTTATTTAGGGAAAATGCGCAAAATGATGTAGTCATTACAAAATAAGGCTTCAGTCATGGATGCTTTTATAAAATGAAAGAAAATACTCCTATAAGAGAAGGTACTAATGCACTTGAAATACCTTAAAAATCCGTGTCAGTATTTGTTGTGTGTATTATATATAAAATAACTATATACATACATCATTAAGCTAATGCTGCTTTTTTTCTATAATGTGCTCACAGTAGTTTTCATATGAAGTTAGAATTAATATTTATGGACATTTTGTCAATTTGTTATAAATCTATGGAACAGGTTATTAAAAGGATATAACTTTTATAAAAACTTTCCTCAAAGACTACAATGAGGGAAAATAGTATGTAGGATAGATTCTCTCTCTTTTACCATGGACATCTCCTCTTCAAAATGCCTACCTTGTTCCTCTCAATTTGCATAGCTAGTATTGCATTAATTGAAAGCTGAGATTAGGAGTTTATGATATTCTTGGACTTCTTTAAACCTTCATACAATCATATTATTTTATTTTAGTAGGTCCATTGACATGAATATCCATAAACATGGAGGAATACAGTTTTGTCCTTGAAACTTGTTGTTAGAACAAATTATTTTTTTTTTTGTTTCTGAATATCAGAACACAAAATTCTTATAATTTCTAAGCTAGTAACTGAATCTCTCTTTGTCAAGCAGTGGAAAAATTAAATTGAATGGGGAGTCAAGCAAGATCACAGATTTTTTTTTTTTTTAGTATGCAAGTAATTTTTTCCTAAGGATTGAATCAACAGAAATATCCAAATATTTATTGTTTAATTACTTGCAGTTTAGGGGTAAATATGCAGAGCTGCTTCAAAGTGATTTATCCCTCTCTTAAACTGCATACAATCCTCTGTTAAGTACATTGATTTCCATTTTTATTTGCATGAAAGAAAAACAATTATTTGACGAAATTACTGGCATGCTGTTGACAATTTGTCATTTGATTCGTCCAACATTAATATTTTCAAGGGCAATTGTTGTGATATTCTTACCATCCCTGTAAACAGTACATAGAGATTTTTTTTTCTTTCCCTGCACTATTTTCCTACTTTCCTTTTCCTTTTCTTTATGATGAATATTTCAGAGTTCTGTGCAAGGAGTTACATTTATTCTGTGCATTTATTTACTTTCTTCTTCATTCACCTTAGTACTACTGTAGAAATATTACCCACTCCAAACTAAAAGAAAAAAAAGAATCGGAAGGAAGTACCTGACTCTAAAACAAGCAATATTCAAATTCAATTTAGCAGGGGCAATTGTAATTTGTTTGAACAGTTGAAACCCTTCCAAGCTTTTATACATAAAAGCTCAGATGGAAATGAAAGATCTGCAATTCAAGCTACTGAATCATCTGCTGTGGTGCAGTTTAGACTGCAAAAAAGAAGCATCTGCTCTTATTCCTTGAATTCACTTTAAATATGTGAATTAAAATGTTTCTACAGCCTAAATGGTAAATAGTATGTTTTCAATGTGCTTGTATGTCCTTTTTCTTAAGGAATCTCCTTCAGGCACACTACCACTAACTTTAACAATTCATGAGTTTTGTCTGAATCAGTAGCTCAGCTCTTGAGGAAATAATACTGTGAATGCTGTACCTTATTACATATTATTACTAAGAAAATAAACACTTCAAAGGAGAATTTAAATATCTTTTTTCTGCCACAATGCTGTTTTTAGTATAGGCAATTAAATTTTCTCAAGGCTAGATATAGTCTAGGTGATATTTTATTAACTGTTTCAGTATTTCAGTGTAGCTTCTGATCCTGACAGGTGTTGGATATCCTCAAGTTCTATTACATTAAATGGGAGTAAAGAGCTTGAGTACCTTATAGATGTTTGGAATATTCATTCAGGCCTTCTACAAGTTAAAATTTATTCAGAACTTAATGTTGGAGTATTCCGACACGTGTTATTCTCTCCAAGTACAAACTTTATGAGCAAAACAGTCAGGGCTATAATAAATTTTACCATGATGATTTTCAAGCAGTATGCAATGCTGTTAAGCACAGCACAAAGCTGCATATTTAAGAAAGAATGTTTGAAAGCAGGTTAGACATCTCCTGAATTTTCCTTCTTTGTAAGTTATTATTCTGCAATTTTAAGTCTTCCAGCACAAAGTATTAGATATGGTTACTGCTGTATCAATGATTACATGCACATATCATTAAAAGGCACTATTTTTACACTACTGTGTGATGTAAGAAAAGTGAAAAAATCTATTTTTCCTTCTGAAAAAAACCCACTTCTAACTTTCTAATTAATATGATCTAAAAGGACTATTTTTCAAATGATGTAAAAAATCAATTTATTTCTTCAGTCTTTTCAAGTGTAAATTTGAACTCCACCCACATGAAGTTTAACCAAGTCAAATTATTGAACTGTGAATCTCTATGTATATAAGCAATAAGTTTCCTGTAAACCAGCCCCGAACATCTGGACTGAATTTGAGTAATTCTTTTCTTATTAGTATTTCCTGCAAAATGTAGAAAACATCACTTAAGGAGAAATTGTTTGAGGAATCAGTTTAGCTGCCACAGTTCTATTGTTCTGTAAGGGTGCTCTCGCTTTTTCTGAATTAACTATATTTCATATACCCATCCTTTTCCTCAGACACAATATATTAGGTGTTAATCCTCAGCATACTTGGCTGTGACAGAGCAGACCAGGGAAGCACAGTTTGCTGTCCAGAGACAGATTGCCTGTGTACAATATCCTAAATATAAGTCTGATAAGCTGGACATGTGAAAAGACTAATATTTAAGATTTCAGCTAATTTGGTGTGATTTGCTGCCTTCTGATGTTACTCACCTTTTCAATTTTTTCACCTTTTTGTCAGTATTTGTGATGGCACATGGCACTAAAATGATATAGTTCTCAGAAAAAGAACATCTAAGGAGCTCTACAAAATTTTCTTAGCTAACTCATCCTTTTGACTTGACTTGAAAATCCAAAGTATAGCTGGCTGAATATACATTTATTATAATTTAAAAAAAATTATTGCCATTCCATATTATGATAAGACTGAGAGAATTTCAGACTTAAAAACATAACCAATACTGCTGGTTAGAATATACAGATGGGGTATAAAAAATCCCTTTCTGTCTTTTCTTATATATAGGAATGAACAAGAAGAATCCTGTCTGTTAGTCTTGCTCACTGTTCTGACTGTTTAAGAAATAGAAGTAGGAGAGGAAGAAATTTTCTGTTATGCTCAGAAATTTCATTCAGTACAATGGAAAGAGTTACATTTCCTTGAAACATTCTGTTCTTAACAAGAACTTATTGCTAAATTAAAAGTGGCAAGTTGAAAAATTGCACACCAGAACTGTACTAACTCAACACACTTTGTATAGCTCACACCAAAAATAAGGAAACCTCACTCAGAAATATATGTTTGTTGGCTCTCCTTTCCCCCCCCTCCCTCCCCCCCTCCCCCAATTCTGAATTCAAAATTTTATATTTATTTTCAGTGGGAAAAAAAAAGAAAATAAATCAAAATCTCCTCTGAAGTGGTTATCTTCACTCTACTCTTGCCTTACCCTGTACATTTAAAACATAGTACTTCTATGCTAACAAGAATATTTGGAGATGAGACAACTGATGAAAACTTAGACAGCATCTGAAAAACAAACTCTGTAGGTATCTCTTCAAATACCAACAACCAGAGCAAGTTCTTTTCCTTTACAAAAAACCCATTCTTTCCCAGCATGCAGTCCTCTGTGAACAGTCTTCTGATGTTCACTAACTCCTATATACCATAGTAATGGGCATTTTATGCAGTTCCAAAATCTTCTGGCTTTGAATCTTCTTCTGTCCTTATCATCTACACCCTTTTCATCTACTCCTGCTGTGAACTCATTGATATGTGGGACAGTAGCTGCTGCATGAAGGTCACAGACACAAAGAACACTTGAATAGACAGCACGTTGTTGAATTCTGGATGCAACTTTGCTCTAATACACTTCTTATTATCATAACGAATGCCAGACAAATAGCAAAAAAACCACGGTTTTCAAAGGACAAGAGTTTTAGGACAGAGAAAAGTAGGCAAATGGAGACTCTTAAAGGAAGAAGTTGGCATTCCTGACATTCTGCTGGAAGAAAAAACTAGAGATTTGGGGAAAAACTCAGGAGGAAGGGCTTAATCTTAGAGTATCACATGGAATGCTTGAATTCTCCATCTGAATGATAGAGGTGAATTTCTCTCATCAGGCCACTTCATATTGTGTATAAGCCTGGAAATACCTCATTGTTACTGTTACCATTTATTTTCTCTCTTTTATTTCTAGACATTTTTGTGAATCCAAAAAATTTCAAGATTCTACTAGAAACTTTATATACTAAATATTCTTTACTGATTTAGACAAAAGGATCAAGTGCACCCTTAGCAGATTTGGAGGTGACACCAAGCTGAGTGGTGCAGTTGACACACCTGAAGCATGTGATGCCGTCCAGAGGGACCTAGATGAGATTGAGAAGTGAGATATGGGAATCTCATGAGGTTTAACAAGAACAAGTGCAAGGTTCTGCACCTGGGCTGGAGCAACCCCTGGTGTCAACACAGGCTGGGGAATGGACAGATCAAGAGCTGCCCTGCTGAGAAGGACCTGGGGATGATGAGAAATAAATGTGCACTTGCAGCCCTGAAAGTATGGCCAGGAGGTAAGGGAAGGTGACACTGACCCTTTCTTTCTCTCTGGTGAAACCCCAGAAATAAGGAAATCTTATCACCATATAAAAGAAATCAGTCACATTAAAAACATTGTTCAAGGCTTTGTCTATATCAACAATAAGAAATATTAGTTAAAACTATTTTACAGAGTAAGAGTACTCATTAATTTGAGTGGAGATCAATGATTCTGCAGAATTTTTTGAAACTAAATTTTGTGTACATACATATATTTTACCAGCCTGAATCTCACATCTGAACACATTGCACTAAAGAACTTTGTTCTGCTATACCAGTCCTAGAGTTCAGTTTCTAAGAGTACCTCAGAAGGTTAAACTGGATTTAGTAACATGTTCTGTGACAGCACAAAAATGTTTCAGAGACTGTTGCACATAATGGTGATAAAATTTTTACAAGGATATCTCTTTGAGGAAATTATGTTTATAAATTTATAATTTTATCATATATTATATATTAATAAATGTACATTAATATAAGGGCCACAAATCTGGATGTGTATTTATCATTCATGTCCCTCCTGGGCTACTGCACTTGAATCACCCATTGTCAAAAAAAAAAAAAAAAGATACAAAGGAAAACAGTCCCATAAATATATGGAAAATTTAGTCTTCAGTTTTAATTCTCTTTCTACATACACCTTAAAATAAGCTGCTTCTTCATCTCATTCCAGGTTTGATTTATGACATTCAAAGCCAATATACAAGACTAAAAGACATGAATACTTTTTATCTGCTAGTAAATTATAGGCTTTAACAAATTGTTTTTTTATAGCCTAATGTTAAGGAAAATAAATATGAAGCATACTATAAAAGCTTTGTCAGTTATCACCCAAAGGATTTACAAAGATTGTTCCTAACAACTGTCAGATCTTTGACTAAGAGTCAAGTAAAATAATTCTGGAAGACATGGGGAGACCTTCAAGTTACCATGTAACAGGAAATTACTTTTTGCAGATTTCTCTGCAATAACAAAATGGCATGAGTGTCAATACATATATATGCACATTTCTCTATAAGATTTTATCAAGAGGAATCTGGGAAATACCACTGAGTAGGATAAGGAGAAGAATCTCAAGGAAATTATTTAATGTCTTAACTAAATTTATTTGTTTGTCAGTCTTTCTCAGTGAGTGTCAGAAAGATATGAAAAGTATTATCAGGGAGATATAAATGGAACATTTTGACAGCTTTTGTCAGGCTCATAGGTCCATTCTTAATGAAAAGCTGGAAGAGGACCCAGCAGACTAAAAGACAGAAACAAGTGCTCAAATGGGAAAAGAAGAGACAGCAGCTCATGGTGATAAGGACCCCTCTACATAACATTTCAGAGGAAAATTGCTTACAATTCTTCTAATATTTTTTCCCAGAAAATCTAGGTTTGCTAAAAAGATATGTGAGGCTTTTGACAAGGATATTATTGCCTTCAAGAAACACATTGAATAAATCAGACACACAGATAGTCTGGCTTTCAAATTTTAATTTCCAAATTTCACATTCATAACAATACACACTGAAGAAATTTAATCTTGTTCTATTCTGTTTCAAGTAAATGCATACCCTGTTGGTTAATTGGTTTGACTTTATTAAAACTGTTTAATTGAGTATGAAGCCACTTAGAGGAAAGGTCACATACAGCAGGTTGCTCAGAGTTTTAACCAGCAGAGTTTTGAAGACCTCCAGGCATGGAGAATCCACAACTCTGGACAATTCATTTTTGACCATCTTCAGAAATAAATCCTCTTTAGTGTTTAAACAGATGTTATTGTATGTCAACTTGTGCCTGCTGCCTCTTGTTCTTTTCATTAGCATCACTGATAAGAAAGTTCATTCTTTATTCACCCCATCAGAGATTTACACACAATGATGAGATCTCCTCTTGTTTTCTCCAGGCTGAACATTTTCAACTTTTTCAGCCTCTTGTGTGACAAATGCCCCAGTCCCTTCATTGTCTTTGTATCCCTGTCTCTCTTGTAGTTGAGAGCCCATGAATGTGCACAGCACCCCTATCATGCCTTACCAGAACTGAAAAGGTGGGAGGAATCACCTCATTTGACCTGCTGGCAATGTTCTGCCTAAAGCAGGAATTCTTTCTAGATGAAGAGTACTGAAAGGTGCTGGTTGGGTAAATTCCTCCATAAATACATTTAAAGCGAGGAATAAGTGGAAAGCAGCCAAATGAATTCTCTTTTGAGCATCTAGATTCAGTGGGGATCTGCAGCCTAAAATACTATATGGTTTGCAGATATTATGGATGGTTTATGAAATTAAAGAGATAGCAGTAACATGTATCTGATTAACTGAGTTCTTGATTTACTGTTCCTGCTAGAGAGATGAAGGTGGTAATATTTATTTCTGCTACTGAAGGTCAAAAAAGGCTTTCAGAAGGTGCATCTTTTATGGGTTTCAGGAATTTCCTGATTTTGCCAGTTTTTCGCAAGTTATCATTGAGAATGCTCTTATGTGAAAGGAAACACATCATTTTGGAGGTATGCACACCATAAGCTTTTTAATGTATATCAGTGTTGCTATGCCTAGTTCCCTGTCCCTACTCCTTCAAGATCTGTGATTGAACACAATCTTTCACTTATCTCAGTTTTGGGGTGACCATGCAGCGTACATAAATTGTGACTTTCAGGAAGCTTCCTAAATATCATCTACAAGAATTTCTGTAATTGCAGGTGACTAAGTCAGCTGGAGCAGTCTTAGATCTGTCCTGAGATGACTAATCAATTGTATTCACAAGCACTATTGTTACCCTAAACAGTTCTCTCATTGTGGGGTTAATGCAAAATATACTCCATGATTACGCACTCGGCAGTGTTGGAGTCCAATCTTCCTCACTGAAGTGATGACTAGAGTTATTTTCTTTAATCTTCTGAAGTAATAGAGGAGCATTATTACCATGAGCTGTTACATTACTCAGAAAAGTGGTTTTCAATTAACATGACCTGAACTGAGTGAGCAGGAAGTGAGCTGTATGTTGGTATAACTATGAAAACAACCCATACTGTTACTTGGTCTAAATACAGAAAACTTCTTACACAGTATAGTCACTTACATCTTTGCTAAGTGAGTAGATCTTGCTTATTTGAAATGCAAAAAGCATTCCCCTCACACCAACTATGCTCTCCCATTTGCCATGTAAGCAGGAATAAGCAGACTCTGCAAAAGAGCTGCTCCTCTGAGTTGTTTCTCCATATGGGACTTGTGGAAGGTAGAACAGTAAGCCAAGCAGGAAGGGAACTGATCTCATCCAGGGTGACTCCTTGAAAACTGTTCAGCTGATCCCAAACATAATTAAAAGGTTATTTCTCTATATTGTAGCAGGGCCAATAGATATTAAAGAAGATAATGAATCCTTAGTGCGAGATATCATGCAGCACATTATAAAAAACAACCTCTTTTCTTATTTCAAAAGACTGAAAAAACAAATTATGTTCCATTTTAATGATGAAAAATTAAGGTTGAGATTTGCTGAAAGCAATGAGGACATTCATAGGAGATCTGAAAACTGAACTTGGACATTTTGACTCCAGTACAGTTTAAGACTCAAGTCCACATTATCATTAGGCTGAAATACAGGACAGTTCAGGGTATGGACTATAAAACTGAGTAAGCTTTAAAACTTCTTCAGGTAATGAGCAATATTCAAATTAACTCTTATGAAAGTTCTTAAAAAGAAAAAGTTAGGTACTTGAGAGTTTATTATACTCTCTTTTTGGTATCAGTTTTCAGTCCAGTTTTCTAATTTTAGGTTCTTCATCATCTCTTAGAAAAGTACAGAATTTTTGTGTGAAATTAAGCTGCAGTTTAGTTGAATCTGTGTCGAAACCAAAAAAAATAATTAATTTGATTTATCTTTTAAATTTATCTCTAAAATTATACTAAAGTTATAATTGAAAATTTTAACATAAAAGTATGAGAAACTGAGATAATGGAATTTAATGGCATTCATGAATTTACTTTGAACCCCTTAGCACCAGTTTGCATTCTTTATTTGATTTGCATATTTAAGAGGTTATTACAGCATTATGACATAGCTCTGATGCTGTTTCTGTCTTCCCCCTCTACCCATAAAATTTGAAAAAGAAATTGTAAGACTTTAACTAAAATTGCAGAGTGTTCACTTAATACATAGGGTGACTGACCAGACTGTGTTTATGTTTAAAAAAGGATTTTCTCATGCATAAGGAAGGAACTCTGTGCACACATGTTGATTTTCAACTTAATGTTCTGTGAAGAGTCTTTCTGAAGTTAGCTTCTACTTGAAGTGTTGTAAACTAAATATGTACAGAAACCTACATAAGATCTAAAGAGAAGTAATCTCTAAATATAATCAACACCTTATTTTTCAGGTTTTAAAATACAGCAGTGCATCAGCTGAATTCTCCCAATACAGGTAAATTATGGCAACTGTGGCATTACTGCAGCCTCTTTTCCCAACTCTATTGCTTTTGTCACCACTTTTATCTGCTTCACTGTTGCTCTGATTGCTTGCATTTATGTTGGTGACAGGAGCAATGACAGCAGGCACAGCAGCAGGCAGCTTCAATCTGTGAGATACATCTTCATTTTGGATTTTTTTTGGAAAAAGACTGTCTTTCATATAATAGAGTATGAGGAGTAGCACAACATGCAAGATGGATCAAGGATGATCGACACATACTCTACATAAATTCCTTAAAAGTAAAAGACCAAAGCGTAGCAGGAAATGTAGCTTACAACTGGCATTTGTTTTTGGTTGTTTTTTTTTTTTCAGTTTTGGTTTGGTGTTTTTTTTTGTTGTTGTTGTTGTTGTATATTTTTTTTTTGAGGGGAGTTGGAGTTTGTGGACTTTTGAGAGGAGGTTTTAAGGTTTGCTTGTTTTTTTTAGGGGGGAGGGGTTTATTTGTTTGGGGTTTTTTTGTGGAACATTACATTTGAATAATTATTGGAGTAGTTCATTCTTAAAGAGGAAAATGTCAAAGAGAAGGATATAGTTATTTTGACTAAAACTTGAACTCTTTTAGGGAAAGATAAAGGAAGAACCAACTGAGTTGGCAAATGTGTAAAAAATATTTTCTTTTATTATTTTCCTGTTCATAGACTGAGGGAAGAAGAAAAGAAATGAAAGTAAAGACAGAGAGAAAACCCAGATCTACTATCAGGGCTTTCAGAGTTCTCCTGAAAACATTTTCTTTTTCTGGTCATTATTTCTTTTTATTTGATATGAACCAAGGAAATGGTATTTGCTGGAGGGTTCTGTTTTAAGTAAAACAAAATCTCTTAAATTGAAGCATCACACAGCAACAGTACTGTAGTCCCATCAGAGTCCAACAGGTGACATTTTTTTGATTTAGTTAATTGGTTTTCTTTGCCTTCTTTATGCGTTTATGGGTAGCTGCCATTTATTATCCCATATTTCCTCATGCTCACTGTAACAAACTCTTTGTCAGATATAATTTTGTTCAGAAAAAAACAATCAAAGATGCACACAGAAGTTAAAATGAAAAGAAGTCAGAGGCTGAAGAGATTTACAGAAAGCTATAAACTTTTAAGGTTAAACTGGTCTTCTAAACGCACCAGTAAAAATAATAAAAAAAGAAGTCACACGCAAGTTATAACATTGCAAATTCTTATGGAAAGGAGTATTACTCAACACTCTAGCCCAAGTGTTAAAGAGAGACACAAACTGATTGCACAGAACAGGGAACACCCCTCACTCTTTGTCCTTGGCATTGGTTCAGCTCATTTTATCTTAGAATGAAAGCTTGTGCTTTCAGCTGGTAGTTACACAAAGTTTTTCCTCCTCCACTTTAAAGCAGCCACACTGCTGTTAGCAATCAGAGGTAGCTAATTCCTACGCTCTATAAGTACCTGTGCTGGTAATTATAGGACTTTCTTTCTCCTTTTCTTTCAAGAATTTGCAGCTCCCCTTAGGACAGAGAAGAAGAAAAGAGAGCATTGTCTCCTGAAAGGGGAACAAGGAGGGAGTCACAGTGGGACAGGTGAACACAAAAAAATATTTGTAATTTCTAAGAGAGAACACAAGTGAAACAAAGCTAAATAATGCTTAAGACAGAAAAGTTACCATTTTAACAGAATCTGCAACCCACTTCAGCCTACATAATTCAAAAGCACAGTTTTCCTAATGTTTAACAGATGTAAATATAATACAGGCACATTCAATACAGGTGATTCTTAGAGAAAAATTATTGAAATGAAACTTAGTAGAAAAGTAATAATGACCCAGGCTGCCCTTGACTTTATACTGCAGTATGTATAACTTCACTATTACTTGTTCCAGGCCCCATGCACAGTGCAGGACAACAAGACTTTTAATAAAGGACAAATCGTTTATTAGACTAAAGTGGCATAGCTGGGGAAAAAACCTCAAAAACTAGACAAGCTTTTAGGCACGCAGGCCTTTCTTTAATTTTGAAATAGAAAGAAAGCTACAATTCTAGAGAAGAATTTGCCAGAGTTTAACAAATAATGTGCTAACAAATTGCCCTCTGAGAGAAAAAGTAATTGGTGTATTAGCAGAATGAAAGCAGGGAGTAGGAGCAAAAACAATGAGGAAATGAGATGTGGTGTAGTTATGTTGTGGGAAAAAGAGACATGTAGAGGGTGTAGGAGAACATATCAATTCAGTGAGTTTCCTTTTCTTTACTGTTTCTTCTTCAACCACAATAGCAGCACCAGCACCATTACTGGGATGCACTATTCAGTACAGTTGTTTAGGTAAATAATGAGCTATTACATTTCAATTGCAAATGCTGGGGCAGGCAGGGCCAGGGTTTTCCTGAACTTCTTGCAGTGTCTTAGCCTCTCAAGACATCTGTTAATCAGAATCTTTCAAAATAGTTTTAGAATTAGCCCTGCACTATATACTGATGAATGGTCCCAAAGACCTAGTAAGTCTATCCTCATCAGCATTTTTTGACTGTTATTAAAACCTTTGTTTCTCTGGAACCTAAGGGAGGACATGGATATTCGCAGATGTCAATCATAAAGCCCAGAGTTTCTTGGCTGACAGAAAAGAAACACCTTAAACATAAAACAAGTCTTTTTGAAGCATTTTTTGTACATGTTTTTTGGTCAGGAATGCTGGGGATTATGACAAGTTTTACATTATTTTTTACACTACATTATTTTTTCTGATAATATGAATTGCGTTTTGTGTACAGATTAACATGATCCTTTGTATTATCTGATTATCTCATATGGCTCTGCTATAATGAGCTCATACTGTTACTTATCACAGTAATTGGCATACTGTATATTTGTCTTTCACAGTATTCATTTTATATTTGTGATAAAATTAAAAATTAAATAAAATTGTGCTTCCTGTTATTGTTTGGTCTATTGCTTAAAGCATCAAGAGAAAAAGGATGCTTAGGTGAAGAGGAAGGAATCTTTTTTCTAATGACCTGATTTCTGATTACACATTTGTATGCCTATACACTTGAGGTCATACAAAAGAGAGGAATGGGATTGATCTTAGCTTGGTGCCATCTGAAACACTATAATTTTCCTTGACTTCACAAGTATTTAAGATAAATTAGGGTTTTCGGTCTGTAATTTACCTTGACAAGTGCAGATGTCTGGAGCTACATGAAATAAACACCTCAGATTTGTTAGGTCTTATGGACTAAAGGGGAAATAAAGGTGCTCAGGGAAAATGAACCTCTTGGTGCTGCAGGTGTTTTCATACAGTCACCTGGGGCAATTCTGATTCCAGAATTTTGGGAAAAGTCTTAGAAAGCAGAAAATTGTGCTATTGAAAAGCTATCTGCAAATTCTCTCCTGGGCTTAAAATGTTAT